>CAJDYZ010008811.1:4134-22747 GCA_903986555.1 Heterotrigona itama
GTAAAGGCACACGTGTCAGTGAAAAGCAGAACTTACTTGGTGCCCACACTTTTCTTCGTTCACTATCCTCCCTCGCCTTTTGTATCTTGAAAAGAAAAGTCTAGAAAACGGAAGAGAGAAGAAAAGGAAAAAAAAAAAGGAGAAAGGAAACGTCAATTCGTCGTCCGACTAGCAACGAATATTCTTCTTCGGTTGTTTCCCTCTCTCTCTCTTTTCTCTAGTCGTTCCTTAGGAAGAACAAAACAGGGTTTACACGCTACTGGGAACGAATCGTGACGAACGTCGCCGATATTAGCTGGTGCTTCTCTTTGTCCTCGACGATCATTATGCTCAACTCGTGCTGTGCTTTTTTCTACCGTGCTTGTACGCATGCTGCGAGTGTTTTTTCAGTGCTGTAGTGTTACACGTTAATTATTGAAGCAGGCTTAACGAGCCTTCGATCGAACGCCAAACGTCTGGTCGGCCCAGGTACCTGGGAATATTCCTGCGATGCCTGTTAGACGAGGTCACGTGGCGCCCAGGACAACGATCATCGAGACTATCATCAGGAAGTTCGATACTCACGGTGAGTATTTCGCTAACAATGTAACTTGCGGAATGAAAAACATTCGAACTAGTCGGTGTTGATCAGCTCTTTATAATGTCTCCAATTGTAACTTGAAAGTTAGACATTGCAAGAGTACTTTCACGGTTATAGAATTATTCGTTCTAATCCAATTTTGATTTTGAAGCGAATGTCTACAATTGATTGACCTCCTTCTTTTTGTAAATAAACAATGTATTGGTTATAGTGGATTCAAACTAATTCGTGTAAAATAAGTTTTGCAATTAGAAGTGAAACTTTCGTTGGTCACATATTTCGATGAATGAAATGTAGGTTTCTTCGTCGAAATTTTAAAATCCAATAATGCATAGAATACATGTATGTAAAATATTTAAAGTATGGTGCTTGCTGTGACAAATCTCTGTCGAAGTTCAATTTCTGTAATTACAAAGACATGAATTTGTATATGTTCACGTGATGTTCGTGTAATTCACGAGTGTTCATGTATGTATATAAATACCTATAAATGTATATAATACCTATGTATATAAAACTTAGAAAGTACAGTACTCGTCGTAATAAACTTGCACTTTTGAGAAATTTTAGAACGCGAAAATGCGAACATTCGACACGATAAAGCCGTAAAATATTGAAAGTAGAGTATCTGTTTCAATGTTTGCCGATGAAAGCAAATATCTGCTTGATTTTTAAAACTGCGTCCGCGAAAATATAAATTTGCACGAAAATCTGCAATCTATCTACAAATTAAAAATATTATTTTCACTCGTGCCCTTGAACCTATGTCCTAGGAGAATACCATTCATTTATTATTCGTAAACAAATGTCCTTAAGATATATCCAACCACGTGAAATATAACCGTTTATTCTTTATTAAGAGTTTCAACTGAGACGCAATTACATACGCGAGATTATAAGCCTCGAATAATTTATCAAGCGTTATTTATATCTCGATTAAACGTCGATAATGGGAGCGCGATTGGGCGGTGGAAATTTTTCATTAAAATTAGATAACCAATTTCACGGTTTGTCGTCCGTCTGCGTTATCGTCTGTGATGAAAAAGTAAAAAATCAATTTCCAGGATTTGCATTGAACGAAGCACGCCTCGCCTTTGTAATATTCGCGATCGTATATAAAGTTTAACGAAAGTTCTTCAAGAGGGGAGCACGGCTTCCCTTTCTCGCCGAAGATTAAAATAAAGTTAACAGCCCCCGAGGGTTGTCGTTCTGGCCAGCTCGATATAATCGAAAGTTTTTAGAACTGCTCCACCAGGATATGGAACGAGTAGGCATCGAGCCAGAACTCCATTTTCAATATTATTTAAAACATCTCCGACGGAAGGCGAGGATGCATTGTGGTAGGGATAGAATCGGTTAAATGGAAGAAAGGGGTAGTTCTGTTTCACAATAGGACAATGCATGTCACTGGCAATATCACTCGAGGCATGCCTAAAGTTTTTGCAAAAGGAAAGCAAACCTAGGGGAAAAACCGACGACCACAGAGTTTCGAGACGTGTACGATTGATCGCGATGAAAACGCGGGCTTACAATTAGAACCTGTGTTTTCTTTCGTCTTCTCGTTGTTTACTCGCACTAGTCTTGCCAATCCAAAAGATTAGTCGTTTGAGAAATCTTCGTTTTGCATTCGAAGATATTTTTCAATTTTTTTATGTGACACGCGACATTCGTTTTACGTTGTTTCGCCTTCAACTAGCAATTTCTTAATTTTCGGACGACATTTTTAAACTAACAAAATGCCAAAAAAGTTTGTACGAAGTAAGCCGTCCTTTTAGTTTATTATTTCTTTACATTTATTTTTGTTTTTTATATTAAGTTTTATCTAGCATGAAATATTAGCAATTTCTTAATGCTTTGAAAATGTTTTTTGAATTTTTAACTAAAATTCTTTTTTTATTCAATTCTGTTCTTAAATCAGTTTTGCTTAGGATGGAGTAATTAGGCTCGAAGTAATATTGGATTATACATGACTAATTTACGTATTGAAAATAAAGCAGTAACAATAATTTTCTTAAATTGATAGTGTGAAATAAGTTGACATGCGCGACTTTTTCCATAATCAGACATTGACGTACGACTAAACGTGCTTTCATAGCCGAGCTCATGCGGATTAAGAGCTCGAAAGAGTCTTTAATCCTTTGCACAAAGGATCTGGAAAGCTTGCGTCGAATGATGCGGCTTTCAGCAAAGTATTTCCTTCCCTGCTGGCAAAGGGTGTGAAACAAATAAAAAAGTATTCTCAAATCCAATTCCAAAATATTTTTCATAATAACAAGTTTCATTTCTCAAAGATTGGACAAAGAAAATTTGTATTTCAGTATTTGCATTGAAATAAATGCAAACTAATATTTGCGAACGTATGTATTATGAGAAATGTATTATATATGCTAATTATTGTAACAAGTGTTTTATGATTATTTTGTATATGGTATAATGTGCAAAGATACAAAGACCACATCAAGTTACAATTTTAAAATTCATTATATTCTCAATCAAGAATTTCTCTTTTTCGAATTTGCACGAACGTTTGATTTCTTCAAATGCCTTGCTTATCTCTTTCATTTATTTATCTATTTTTTAAACCTAAATGTGTAATATACCTTAAATATATCATTAATAATTTTTCTAAAAGTAAGTTTCGCAAAATTAATATTACAACGTCTTTCATAAGATATTCTAAAATCTATAGGATACTCTTTTCTTACCGTATACACATTTATATTTTGCACTTACTACCTTTACATATTATTTTCATTAAGGATTATTAATTTACTGAATTTTAAAACTTCCTCTGTTACAAAATGTACTGATGAGAAATATGATTTACTCTCTTACGTCTCTTTGTATCTTCTTTCCTGTTGTCTGTCGAATTTTTTCTCCTACTGCCACTATTGCAGCATTGGGAGATTTCGTAAGAAATTCGGGTAGAAAATTAAGTCGATGAGGTCGCGTATCATCGTTCGTTAACAAATGCCGCGGCTGTCGTACGGAAGGGCGGATGGTAATAGGTATTAACGCGATAAATTCTTGGGAAACCTTTGTAACGCCAATTTATATAATAAAAAATATGTATGCCAGCCCCTTCAGGGTGGGCTTTTGTCCCGGTGGCATTGCTGCGCGTCAAGCCTTGGCTTCTAATCTGACGTCCTCTCTATAGCACCTACACATCCAACCGCGTTTCGCTCTCGTTTTTCCTCTCTTCCACCCTATCTTCCGCGCTCCTTATTCACTAACGCACGCCATCTTTCTCGATACTCTTCAACTGTCTTCTTGTATCATAATCGAATACGACGTTCGGAGGGCAATCTATCCGATACGCAAACACTGACAGATCGCACGGTAGCAGCCCTTGAAAACGTTAAATACGATGACCACGATGACTGCGTAATCAATGAAGCATCTATAACGCTCGCAGGATTCTCTTAGACAAGTACGATCGAGCACGGATGTTTCTTTACCACTAAAACTCTCATTCCTTATGCCTGAAATCAAGTATCGTTTGGATGAAACATTTGAAAGTGTATCTCATTT
The DNA here is from genome assembly GCA_903986555.1 of Heterotrigona itama. Classification (NCBI taxonomy): domain Eukaryota; kingdom Metazoa; phylum Arthropoda; class Insecta; order Hymenoptera; family Apidae; genus Heterotrigona; species Heterotrigona itama. The sequence continues at coordinate 8,246 of CAJDYZ010008811.1, forward strand.
GAACAGTGTATCATCTCATTCGATTCGATGTTATATTGAAATAGTTCTACGACATTGGTAGTAACCTTTCTTTAAATTTCTTTGATTACTCGGTTCAATCAAGTAAGATAATATATTTAATTTTGTATCTACAAGTTATTTTCAAGTAATATCTAGTTAAACAAGATAACAAGACTATTCAATTTATCGTAATTTACAATCCTGCTGTGTAAGGCGCAACATTTAAATGGGCATTTTTATTATTCGTAGTTTTAGGATGGAAATCCATAGGACAATGTTGTACAATTTCACAACGCACATATAGTGAGGCAAATTTTTTTTTTATGAGATTTTAAGATCAGCTTTGTTTTAAATTGGCATAATATCAATCAATATATTCTTTTTCTATTTAACGCAAAATATCAAGGTATTTGTGTTTGTGTTTTTAATTAACAAGATAATGTAACTTTAATTCTATAAAACTTTGCGTATAAAAGACAAAGATGGACGCAGAGTAGTATGTTTAATTTGTTTCTTGTTTTTCATGCGTTAAATTTCATTATAATTTCATACGAAATATGATTGAAATATCTTTGACAGGAATGTTGATCATTTTAAAATTATAATAATCGTATACGATATAATACGATAATAATTATCAATAAAATGTGGTAGTAGTATACAAAATTATGTTTTCTTTTGAATAAGTACATATATGAGAAACATAATCAACAATGTTATGTGGTCCAAAAATAAATCCACAAAATGTTAAAATTCCTTATTTTTCTGTTGAAATATCATATGTGCAGATATGTGTAGACTGTATATATTCTTCTTGTGCTAATGTGGATTCTGCAGATTATATAAATTCACAAAATTTAAAACAATCAGATCAGATAATTTTGAACATGATCAATCAAGCTTAAAAGTTTCTCAATCGTCATATTGAATTTGTCATAGCACGTTCATCATTGTAATTTATCGAAAGATTCAAGATTTGCTCATTTATGTTTAGTTACAGAACAAATCATATATTGACATGTAATTTTAAAATTCGTTGTAAACTTTATTCACAATTCTCTTAACCTTCTGTAATCAAAATTTCGTTCAAGCAGGAAAAAATGATTATTATAGTTAATTGTAGCTATTTTACTCGAATTTAAAATTTGCAAACCTATTAATTGTCGTAAATATGTCATTTGGTATTTTTTCAATTTTTCTGCCATGTTTTGCTATTTTTCAAAGCACGTGAAATAAAGTTTTCATAATGATACGTACAACACCATAGAAAGTTAAATAACAGATTCTACCTGCATTTTCCTCTCAAGTCTCGAAGTTAATGTCAGTAAATTTTTCATTTTACGACGAAGAATTCGATTCACGAACCGCCCGTGCAGGTTTAGGTTTAGGTTACCAAAACTTCATGGTTTCACGAAGAGCGGGAAGTTAATCCCATTAAAACGAAAGTTGTTCGAACAAACGACATTTTTAAATATACTTAATTCGCTAAAATTACTGTTACAAATAATCAGTTATATTAAAGGAAGGGCGAAGGGGGAAGGGGTTATTCGTGCCAAGGTCAGATTGTTCGCTGAGCACAGTCTGGATTCTGTGTACGCGTGTGAGACTGGTTCGAAAATGTGACATCAGGAACCTGGCACGGTTCGTTTTCGTGTATGAAACTATTAAAAGTCGACAATTAGGGCTGTGCTCGGGGTTTAAACTGTACTTCAGGACGGAAAACCGATACTGTTACTGCTGCTTATAAATTTCGCCCTTATCTGGAAACCACTTTATTTTCGGTACACACATAACGACGATCAAAGTTGACAAAATTGTCACGAGAAAGGAAGTAGGGAGAGAATTTTTATGCGTGTTGTAGCGAGAAATATTATGGATTTGTTTGTTGAACGGAAACAGGAAATGAATTTCGTGAATCGTGTGCCGCAACATTGAGTTCAAATTGCCTAATGAATTGAACGTACAAAGGAAAAAAAGAAACACGATAGGTATATATTTTCGTTGATATCTCGATTTTAATGTTACTCTGTAAGTAGACTGGAATATTTTATTATATTTAATATTAATAGCTAAAAGTGAAAAGAACTCGTTAGGTCTGAAGATTTTGAAGAACTGATAATGTTGCGTGGAGGATAATTATTAAAATAAGTAACATTTTGATATTTTCCGAAATTTCAATGTTGCAACGAGTTATGGAGAGGGTCGAAAAAAATACGTGCGCTTAGTTCAAAGATTAAATAAAATGATAAAACGAATAAAGTTTTGATAACATGAAATTAATTGATTTTCCTTTATGCCATTAGAAACATAATAAGATTAGGTGATTACATAAATTTTTAAATAATGATAAAAAATTTTATCAACGTATAATATAATTATTAATCTAAAATTAAATTCCACTCTAAACAGTCCACTCAGGTATTTAAATTGAGGAACATTTCAAAATATCATGCAGAAGAAACATTCATTTTTATTCAGGCAAATTCATTTTTATTAATGCACTTGCATTTTTACCTCACTCAATGACTAAGAAGTATTTTAACAATATTTGAAAATGGAGAATAATTCAATAGACCCGAAAATAAAATTCAGTTGAAAATTAATTAATATTACTCAAACGCCGATCAATACTGTTATTAATATTAGACGTTGGTATATTAATATTAGACGTTTCAGATCATTGTATATTATATAATTTCGAATTCAGGCGCGAAGTTTTACAAGTAATAATAAATTTTCAAGTCGCCCTTTTGTAAAAAGCAATAACTTTCAATTGTGTTCATCAAAAGAGAAACGACTCATAGAGCTTATTAAATTACAATAGTACGTATTAACATTAGCTCGTAAACAATGATTTAATTTTCATTAATTTCAAATTAATTACCTTTGGCCTAATTTCCAAATTACTGAAAAGTCGAGCTGTTCGACTTTCAAGATCGAATAACGATCCAAATATTCATGATCTGATAGAAGATGGTCAAAGCCAAGACGTGATGCTAAAACGTGTCTTTCTCTTCTCTATCTCTTTCTTGATTTTAAGGAAGAAACGAACGAGGAAAAGTAGGTCAGATAGTTCGAGATCTCGATTCTAGTCGTGGTGCGTCTGTTCGATGAATCACTGATCCTGATGAAATTTATAAATTTGTACGCTTGTTGGCTCTTCTTCGCTCGCATGATAATCCGACTTTCAACTTTGTTAATCGCGAGAAGGGAACGTCGACTAATCTTGACAAACGGAGACAGATATCCTCGAAACTTTGGCGTCAGACTATTCGAACTTTCGAACTGAGATTTTTCGTGAATTCGAGCGTTTAATCGTGTGTTAAAACAGTCTTGAAAACGAACTAATTCTCTCGTTTTTTTTTTCCTTTTTAAATTTGAATGTTTTTCAAGGTAATACTATTTTATATTAACTCTTTGCACTCTTTAGTTTTGTCGCATGATTTATCAGCAATTCCAAGGTATTTTTATAGTATAGTGAGGATTAAAAAGTATTGTATAAAATATAACGATGTGTAATGGTTATATTTTAAATTTTGTTATGTGTTTATTATTCCACACATTACACAAAAAAGCTCTTTGCAACATAAAATGACAAGAAACGAGTCAATTTTAGAGTGAATTTCGAAAGGAAAAGAAATTTTCTGATGCACACGAGATCTAGATATTTGTAAAGTTTTATAATTTTCTAAATTTTCTAGTTCAGGATCATCCTTTGTGAATATGAAATACAAATGCACTAAGTGTATCCAATCTTTTAGTCGGTAGTATATTCGAAAAACAAATTTGCAGTGAACAATTTTTCAAAAAGAATCTCATACAAAAAACAAACAGTCTAATTCCACTTAATTCTTTTTTTACTTTCTGATAAAGTTTTTTTTTTAAATAAAATATAATATGTATAATGTAATAAATATTGCAATTCTTTCTGACTGCTAAAGAGTGCTTTCAATCGATGTTTCAATCCGCCTTCAATAACAAGCAATTCGAACGGAAATTGCGGCGAATCAACAGCAGAATGCACGCATTTCCGTGTTTCTTCCCTCCCTTTCCCCTTTCTTTTATCTTCTTTACTGCTCTTTCCTATCGTTTACGAGCAGCATACGTATACATAATAACGAGGATACGTGTGCTACCGTGCGATAAATTCGTCCAGAAACTTTGGGCTGTTGCCAGGATGGATATTTAAAATTCTCTGCGGTTCTCCACGACCCCCCCCCCCGAGTCTTTTCTTTCTTTTTTTTTTTTTCTTTTTTTCTCCATCGCGATGGACGAACAGAAGACACAGTGAACGATATAGACGCTAATGGACGGGTTTATCAAGTCGGTTGCCAATCGAACTGATTGCTATAATTACCGTCGCTTCGAATGCATTATTCACGGCCGGTTGTCGCGGTCGCGGATTATGATTAATTTCCACTGTGTCGTCCAGTTGCTTATCAGCAAAAATGTCGCGGATTATTATTGGTGACCTGTGTTCGTGCAACACACGTGTAAGATGTACGAGTTAAATGCATGATTATTTAACCCCCTTCGGTACTATACACGTCCTAGAAATCTAGGATAAAGGATAAAGAATAATCAGAATGATACATAAATCGTAAATATCAATAATTCACAGTGTCTACTAAGATAACGTAACATTGCGAATTATCATATTTTGTGTTTCAAATTTGTTTCTCCTCCAGTTTGACGATTCAGTGGAGTGCTTTATCATTATTGTTTCATAGAAATACAATTTAAATAAAAAGTTCTTGAAAATACTTTCAAAAAGAGATGAGGATAATTTTTGGTCAAATAATTATTTAAAAAAATGTCTGAATTAGGAAGAAGTTTTAATTCCTAACACAGTAATGAATTCGGTAATGTAAGGATTAGCTTTCAATCGGTGAATGCTGGGTTCATTGGATTCCAGTTTACTCTATTAACTTCCTGTAAAACCAGTGTAAATTTGTAATTACCAGTTTGGAAGAGAAATCTGTCTAATGAAAGTCATTTGCCTATGCAACAGAGCGTTAAAAGACATACTGTTTAGATTGTACTGTTTCATAATTATTTAAACTATCTATCGATTTTCATTTTATATGAAAAAATGAATTTCTGTATTTATCTTTTTTCCCCTAATATTATAAACAATTCAAAGATCTCCTGCCACGTGGTAAGTCTTTTGACAACTTTTGCGTCAAAACATTTTTTTAGTAATTAATAAACATGTATTTTCCTTCAATAACTGAGAAATTAAATTGGGGCCAAAACGGATTCAGCGTTCGCCTTAACTTACAATGTGCAACTTTAATTTCATTGTAGATAACAATACGAATTTTTGAACGATTCAGTTCTCGAATGTTGTGGATAGAGAAGTGTTAAACGCAAGTTTAGGTTAATTTACGGATGAGGGGACGAAATCTAATTTAGGAGTGAAACATGATTGTGCTTAGATTTAATTGGCTACATTTGCATGCATACCATCTGTATTGGTAATTATGGAAATTACTACATACAAATTAATACAGTTCAACAAGAGAAATTTGGTAACTCAAATTTTCAAAAAGACGGCTTGACATTAGTATTATCAAAGTGGTTAAGAATAATCTAGTCGTAAGTTTTCGTTGAAATTCCATAGATTTACAACGATGCATTTTTAGAGATTTTATTTCGGTGAATACCAATCATTGAAATTGACGAAATAATATTTATTTAAATAAGAGATATTTTTTTACTCTAAATTTACTCTTAATTTATCACTCTAAATAGTAAATACTCTATTCTTCACTTTCACCGTTTATTTATGGTTACTAGTTTATTCAAAGTGCTTGACAAATATTAGCTGTCAATGTTTTGTAACAAATGATGAATGTACACTGCAGCGCAAATTCCAAATAGTTTCCGTTAAAAATGAGGAACAATTTATCTCAATAGTTGTTCCACGGTCCTCGTATTCTTGATATTTGCTTTGCGTTAGCTTCATGGGCTCACATTAATCTAAATATATTTGCTATCTATCCAAATGTATATTTCTATTTATCTTGCGATTTTTAATAACATTGTAAACATTGATAAACCATACGTCATATATTATATCAAATAATGTTACATAATTACTTTCTTTTGAATAGTTGAAATAATAAACGAGTAGTGGAAACTAACACGAAAATCGAATACAGTCAATTTAAATTACAGATAGAAAAATAACATTTTTCATGTCATCAAGAGAAAAATTTAGTTTCTCAGTTTCATTTATCCTTTACTTTTGAATGTTATTTTATTTAATTCATTCTTCAACCTTGGATTTCATTTGATTTCATTTATTTATTTACTCTTCAATTTAAAATTTTCCAAATACATGTCTTCTTCAGTTGTTTTTCAATTATCGTAGTCATAGTTCCGCCCGACGAAGAATGTTTACGAGATATTTACGAAAAATATAAAATAAAAGAGAAGAATACATAAAGAAGAAGGACCTAAAAATAACAAGGGACTGAGAACAAAGTAGCACCCTTTGCATTTTCCGTATGCCCTCACGGCTGGTTCCTTTTCGACCGGGTCTCGTTAACTTTTAACGAAATGCATACCCTCATTCAGTCGCCTATGCAAACAAAAGCACCACGCTCTAGTATGTCTCGGGCCTAATTAAGCTCGCGGTTTCCGAGTAAATATTTTCATAAGACGAATCACTTAAAATTCTTTCGTCGCGAGTTAGACCAAGCAAACAGGAAGTTTCACGACATTACGGCGGATCCTGTAATCAGAAGGCTTACTTAGAAGGCTATCCGTCGAAAATAAGACGGAGTAGAAACAGGAAGCGGATTCGACAAATGTTAAAGGCCATTGCTGCTAAATGTCGAAGACGTTTAATTATATCATAAATGTTTGTCGAGTATTATATCGATTATTATATTTAACGCGTTTCTCTACTGCGTCGCTCATATACCTACAGCCACTCTAAGAAGTACGCCACGTTGAAGTTTCGAAGAGTATTAAATTAACGATACGTAGATATATGAAATTTATTATTAACGCGCAAAGAATAACAATTTCCATTCGTTCGTTAACAATTAAACTAAACGCTGATGATTGCATTGAATTGTAATTAAAATTACTACATTCAATGTGATCCATCGAAGCTTTCTACACACTGTATGTGTGTAGTGGTGGTATATATTTTCTTTTGCTACGTCGTATAAATATTCCTTATAACTTTAACTCGTTAAAGAGTAATCTATTAAAACAAATAATGATATTTTTACAATACTGGAGTATAATACGTAGGAGTTCACTCATTATCCTTGTAATTGTAACTTTATGTTCATATCAAAGTTAAGACAACTAATAGAAGTTCATTTAATCTAAAACATAATCTAAAATTTTACGTTCGAAATAAATGAAATTTTGCTGTACTTGGTTTTCATATTAACTGGTTGTTCTTAGTTTTCATCTCTTGGCGCGATGCTTCCTAAATGATAAAGATAAAATAAAACGAAATAATATTTGGGGCGTGTGGGAAATTTGAAAATGGCCTGCTAGAGAGCGTGTTAAATAAATACTCAAATCAATGTATTTCATATATAATTTTCACAACTGATGGACGCAGAGCATGCATATGTTAATTTAATGTGGTTTTCATAATTAACAATGCGGAATGTGAGCGAAAACTCTGCCGAGTAAATTTGAAACATAACTTTAAATGTTATGAGGAAAATTAATAGTTACTGTATCTCTTGATTCTTTTAAAACAATTAATAGACTATATATATATATATCTGTTCGCGCGCGCGCGTATGTGTGTGTGTAAGGGAATAGTTTTATTTCTTCACATAACTCGTAATATGAAATTTCTTGGTAATTTTAGGAAATAAAAGGAAAAATTTTGCAATTTGATTTTTACATCGTATTCTTGTTTTTGCTCCTAAATTATTTTTTTTTTTAGAAAATTTCATAATTCTCTTTCTATTTCCAGTTTTCCTTTTTATTTAATTCAAATGCTTTAATAGCTCGATTGAAAAAAACCATACTATTAAATGAAACTACTGTCCGTGTTTTACTACTAATTACATAAGCATAAATATCAATTTTCTTCTTTTCAAATTCATTACGCCATTATAGTAACATTCTAGTCATGAATGTATTTATCATCAATCGCAAACTGAGAAGCTGAAAATACGCGTGAAAGCTATTTCCATTCGCTGTGAATTATACATAAAGGCTGCTTAGCGTAATTCTCTTTTACCCGTATGGAAAAGTCATCGTTTCAACTCCGATACCCCTGGGAAATTTTCCATAAAGCTTCCGAGATGATTGTCGTCTTCCTGGGAACGAATCCCTCGACACGTGATTCGAACGCCACGAACAACTTTATTACAATTGCAAAGCAACGTGGTAATAAAGACTGAATAAGTCTGAAAAACGGACTGAGAAATCCGTTTCAATTAACTCGTTGACATATTAATTCTCGCACGTTGAGCGAAAGAGTTTCTTTATATACAGACGGTTGCTTACGAAAATATTTTTCGAAACATTTTTATGAATATATTAACCTTTATGAGCAACCTTTATGAGCCAACCTTTTGCGAATATATTGTTTATGTTATGCGAAATATTTTGAAATTTCACTAGCTCTGTTATGGGACGGGTTTATCGCGATTACTTATTGCGAATTTTTATGCAAATTAAAGTGGAAAACACTGTATATTGGCACTTTTCATATTACGCGTATCATATTCGCATAAATTTTTGCTTTGAAATAATATAATGAATTGTTTTACTTCGTAATAACATTTGATTATAACAATAAATATGAAATACTGTTTCGTAAAAAATGGATTTTAAGTATTGCTATTTTCAGCTCTTCGATTGGTTATTTAAATAAATTAGTACTTGTATAATCTCTGTAAAGTATATATATGATATTTACTCGCGCCAAATATTTTGCACTTCCTACACAAATTTTTACATTTATTTTAAACTTGATCAATATAGTCACAGTATATCGAATAAATTACTGACAGAGTTTAATAAATTTGCGATAAAATCGAAATTTTCAAAATCTCGATTATGATTCAATGAAACCATCATTAAATGTACTATAATACATCTTCAAGTTTCAAGTTTTATCACAGGAATCATATCTCATTACATTATTTATATAAAACGTGCGGTCCAAACTTGCGACAAAAATACTTTATATAAACAGATTTCAAATTCAAACAAATCGGCAGATCTCACATTGACTGAAATTCGGTCCGTACAACGTTCTGCTACAATATACACATACACACAGTACCAACGAGATTTCTCGAAAAGTTTTACACAACCCGCGCAATACACGCGTTAAAATGCTGCACGATAAACGTTGAAATATATTCAGGAACCGCTTCGCGAGATTCGAATGCGAATACGAATTCTCTCGGCTCTTCGTAAAAACCTCAATAAACGACGCGTTACCAGTCGACGGATCGGTTGTTTATTTTTCGTGATGGTTCGCGAGAAAGCGAAGAACCGATCATTAGCTGCGCAATGTTTCTTCTGCGTGGAGAAACGATCGGGAAAATTCAACTGATCTTGACCGTAGCTGAAGGTTGCCCTATCATTCGTGGAAATTGAACGGGCCGATATATACGAGGCAGTTGTTTCTCATCGTCGACGAATCGGTCATTCGACTCGCGCCGTCGGATCGGACGGATCCCGGACTTTTCGCGGAAACCTTAATTTCGTGTTCGTGTCGCGTGCAAAATATACGCGTGCCATCTGTGATTTAACGTAGGCCACATGCGTCGCTTCGAGATATCTTTCGAAACTGAGTACTGGCCTAGGCACCATTCGAATTACTGTTATAAATACCGTGTGATATTTTGCTGGAAGGTGGACCATTTCGAACATTCCTACGCGCGTTGCTCGGGAAATTTCAGTTATTGTTTATAGCTGACAATGAGTCGAATTGTTTACGTCGTCTGGGCTACTCTTCTCGTTAACACGGATCGTTAACACTTACTCAATATCACGTTTCATTTATAGCCTTGCGAGAATTTTATTACGCTTTGATTCGAATGGAGACAGAACGTCTGAGAGTATAAACCTTTCTACGAGAGAAGCTTATGGAAATAGTTTCGCAATGTCACGTTGAATTCCTTCGTTTTACAGTATCGAGGACGAGTTTCTTGAAATATCTTCTCGATCGTTTCGATTCAGAAGTGAACGAGAGGAAACAATGAAAGGGAAAAAGAAAGTTAATTTAGTCTAATTAATCGATGTCTTGTAACTTTTTTTGTAATAAACTCGTGGAAATAGCGCCGACAAATTATAGTTCGTATCTATGTGTAGTTTTTATAGTCTCGTAGAGATCGGCGTTTCGAATTGAAAGTAGGAGAGGAAGTCAATTGTAAAGTTTCAGAGAACCTTGTAAACCTTGCAAATCTGAATAATCGTGCATTAAGTTCTATCGTCTTTTAATTTCTCGTATCGTCATCTGAAAAGAAACAAAATCTTTGATCTCAAAAGAAATAGAAAAAAAAAAAACAAAAACAAAAGAATAAGATACGAAGAAGGAGGAGCGAAATTAGTCGGTATGTGTCTCGTAACTTTCAGTACGAACATTTCTAGAACGCTTATGGAAATAATTATCACGGCTGGTGCAGGCGACGTGCAATTTTCGCCCCTAGGGAGCTTCTTTGAGCGTCCAGCTGTGCGGTTTATTGTTTCTCATTTGCTCGATGCTGTGCAGTCGATTCGCGGTTCTTTGAAGATCCCTTCCTTCAGTTTCACGGTTCGCTTCGTCGGCGTATCTGCGACCTCGCGTTCAAACAATCGTTCGATCGCAGCATTTCGCGTTTTTAACTGGAAAAATTGAATACAAATCGAAATTTCATTGGTCTTCGTCTAACGATTTATTTTTGTCTCCAATAGAAGAATCGGGGAATTACCTTCGACTTTGACAGCGCGGTCCTCCGCTCCGGGGACGAAAATAAACCACGAGAGTTGAGATTTCCCAGTAACCATCGTTCGATTATGTCCCGGTATCGAGAGCCCCGAGAATCCAATAATTTCGATGAAAATCTAATCCGATTCTCACGGTATAGAAATCCATCTTCCGTGCATAATCCGCGTGTTATCCCAGGAACGAGATACCAATCTAATTTTCCTTTCGACTCGAAACTTTCACGGGCCTCGCTGGTTAAACTTTCAAGCGATTACAGGCGATCGGTGAAATAAAAAATTCAGAAAAATTCGGTAAAAATATATTCGATAATATAATATATAACAGTTGAACTTGTCATTGTTATTGACGCCGTAAATTTATTAATTGTATTATTATTGGATTGCAGAAATCGTTTTATAAGGATAAATGGCTTATAGAATCGGAGATGCAAATGAAATTTCTTCAATTAGAAAATTCTTAATAGTTTTATAAGTTCGATGTTAATTTAGACGAAAAATACGATAATAGTTTCGTATGAAATGAAAAGATGCACGAGTTAAGGGATTTAACGTGAATTTCTAAAAATCATAAATCTTTACGATTCATTATGATTTTAGACGATTTTTTAGTATACATTTTTCGTGTACTTTAACATTAGAACTACCAGAACGGACAAATTCATAACTTTATAAATTTATAATGATGTTTCAAGCTTACGTTCCAACTTTCATACTCACATTTGTAAACTTGAAATTTATATGAACCGCGTGTTGAAAATTTTATTTACTCACTGTTTTACTATTTCATCGATAGAATTAGAAATACGAATTATTTGTAATCTGAGTTTGGCACAAATAATTACAGTTAATTGTTTCCTCCTGCAAGTAAATGAAATTCTGCTTGAAGGATTAACAAGAACTTTGAATTTTAATTTCCTCGACGCGAGAATCGAAAAATGGCTCGTGTGAAATCTATCTGTCGCTCGTTCTGTTCTGTTCTTCGTTGTAAATCTCTGCACAGTGGCGGAAAGCTCAGTGTTTCAAACGTTTGACGATTTTCGTAGATGTTGGTCTAATATTCACGAAGCACCGTCGCGAAAGCTTCTAGTCGCGCGGAATATTTCGCTGATTTACGAGCCGTGAGATCTGGAAACCGCCGTGGAAGTTCTTTCGCGGAATTTCTATTTTCCTCGGCGACAAGTGCGTTTTTGGCACGTGAAGGCTCGCTGCGTTCTTCGCCGAAAGTCGCCGCGGTGGACAACGTTTTAAAGGAACCGTGAGGCGAAATGATGACTAACGCCGCCGCAAGAAGACAACAAAGAGTGGCATGATAGGAAAAGTTACCAAACTCGCGTTCGCCCTGCCCAACGGTTCCAGCTTCGCCGTAATTCAATGGCTCGTTCTACTTTCCCGACTTGCAAGTAGCGCAACCATGCGTTACGCGCGCCCTAGCGAACGTAAACAAAATATCGACGCAGATTTTCCGCTTGGACATGCCGATGCTCGTTCCCCGGGGAAATTGTGTTTCCGAGCTTTCCGATCACTTTCACACGCTTCGAACTTCCTGCCTGCCGGCGTGAAATCTAGTGGAACGTGCTCTAATCGGGAAAACACGATGTTTAATCTTTAATGTTGAAGGAAGAAAGTTTCTATACAAAAGTTACTAGTTTCAAGCTTGAACAAGGTTGAGCTAATTCGTCATTCTAAACTTAGAATTGATTATAATAATTTCTGTATTTATCTGTCTATTATTTTCTTTAAGATGCTGTATGATTTTCATAAAAAAAAATAAATTATATCGTGATTACAAAGATTGAGTATTTGTGGGCGACAATTTACTTCATTAATTTAATTAATTACTAATCTTTTTAATTTGACAAGATTAAGAACTTTGTTTGCAACTTAAAAAAACGAGAGAATTAGAGGTATTTCCACTTTACAATTACAGATTACTGATGTGGGTGAATTGAGGGTTAAATCTCGAAATTAATCTGCAACTACTCTTCCGTTCATAAATACTAGGACAATTTCTGATTTCATATTACGATGTGACAATAAAATTAAAATATATAATTGACGACACGTTAATCGTACGCAGGAAGCAACAAATTGTTAATATTATTTGAAAGAGTTCTAAGCAACAATCTAGTAGTTTTCTAATTTGTATTCCATTAAAAAGAATTAAGTAAGGTGAATTAGTTAGAACAAAAATCTACGAACCTACTCAAGATCTGAATCTGTATTGTAAAATCATCTACAGCTTACATGCAGTCAAATGACAAGAAATACTAATACAAATAATAATATAAATACCCAGATTTATCAATATGTGAATCAAAAGACGTAACAGATCTTCATCGAAGAGAGAAACAAAAAGAAGAAATTAATTTGTGCACATGACAATCGAATACAATACATTTCGTCTCGAGCGAAACTATAAATAAGTCCTCGACTATTTCGTGACAATCTCTCAAAAACAAAGTCCTTCGGTTTTAGTTAGAGTTTCAGAAATGTTTTCGTATTTACGAATGGAAATGTACATACACTACCGATGGTGTTCCGCATCGTTCGAGCTTCGCGAGAAACTGATAAATAAGAAGGAAGTGATCACGCATGTTCGCGACCAAATACGTCGAATCTCGCGACATTCAACTTGCCCGAACCCGGTTCTAGCGCGATATCGACAGGCTGCGGGAGGCGTTACCTTTCTCTTCACTCTCTTTTTCTTTTTTCATCCCGGTTCGAAGAGAAAACCTGTTCGACCTGGGTCACAGACGGATCACGGGGCCAGCTCTATGTTTATATATAGGATGTTTAAATCGAACCGCGTGAGCGGATTTAACTTTAACGCGGCGACAAGGTCGCTCCAGCTTGTCACAACATTCGCTTGTGGGCTAGCGTGACTCCATCGTATTTTCGGGTTTTCGGCTATAAGACGAATCGGCGGCTGGCCGTCGGTTTTATCGTTCAAGGACGGTTCAGCGAGATAAATCGAGAATCAACCGACCAGAAGTGTACGTCGCGCACTTGGCGACGAAAGTGACACGATTAAAAAAAAGAAGAAAAAACACGATTTTTCGAGTTACCAGTTGGCGAGAACGCTGCAGGAACGTTACACTCGATCACTCGTGATATTCTTATCTGTTCATACGTTTTACTATGCAATTCACTGTCGTTGTGAGCAACTGCGTACTGAACAAAGTGAACAATCTGTTATTTTTGAATTTCGTCGTTCCTTTGATCACCTCTTAAGTGGTATCTCTGGATATTCGAAATAATAAAAATTTAAGTCTTACATTGTTCCTTTTAGATAATTTTCATTTCTCAGATGGATGTAAATCGTGGCAGCCACTAACAATAGTTTAGATGATTGGTGTATTAGTAAATGAAAGATAATAACAATAATTCAGATTATTATTACGTTAGCAGACTAAAGATAATCATATAAATTGTTGCTTCTTTTTTAAACGTTGCTAAACAAATGTACAAAATTGTAATCTATTCTGTAGTGTACCTTCTTAATTGTAAAAATGTAATTCTTTTCATTAATATATATATATATATATATATATATATATATATATATATATA
>CAJDYZ010008811.1:22757-33895 GCA_903986555.1 Heterotrigona itama
AACGTATCGAAAAATAAATCTGAAACGAAGTTTTACATAATAATAGAAATAAATCCGAACGGAGTAGTCAGATTAAAGGATCAAAAAGTATTTTCGTTCCATGCTACATTGCGCATATTAAGTTGTTGAAGTGTTGTTTGAATATATTAAGATGAAGCTTATCGGAAATCGGGAATGCATAATATATGCATTGGTACAGTTGCTTGAATTACTCTGAATGAAATGTTTAATCACGAACGAACCATAAAGAAAAACTGGGTTAATTTTAACCCTCTATATTTAGTTACTTGATATAATTACAATCGCTATTCTTCCTGTACATCTAATGCAACATCATTTTTGGGGACATGAAAATTTCACGGTGTTAAAGCCTACAACCACACATACGCGAAATATAAGGAATACGGTAAAACTGAAACACTGGCCAAGTCGTGATGATATATTACATATATATATATATATATATAAATTATTGTTCAAAAGATATTTTTAATTCTTAATTTTGTAAAATTTATCGTATGAAATATAATGACAGACAGGGTAGGATAATTGTTTTTCATGCATAAATTTTATAAAATTAAAGCTAAAATATCTCCTGAACTAATAATCTTTCAACATTAATATTTTTTTATAAAGAATGTCGAGCTGCATCGATCAATGGATGAAAAAATATACCACTCCATTTTTAAAAAAGTAGAGATATCTCCACCTATAAAGAAATCATTACTATCGTATCATGGTCCCCTTTGTACTGAATAATTTAGGTTCATATAACTTTCTCATACGTTCAAAAACAAAGGAGATGTTTAACGTGGACAAAGTTATTAGGACATCTTACATTTATTTATTGCGTTTCAGTTTTGCTATTAAAAATTAATTGATTGTTCAATTAATCTAAAACGATTGTATTTCAATAGGAAACGTTTGAAACTTTATTTCTTAATTTTTCGAAACATAACTATCGTTTCCTTGAGAATTCTGTACATACTCTTGATATTGGATCAAGGTTAAAGAAGTAGAATTCATATTCACTCGCTACACGTTTGATATTCTGTTAAATCATCACAAAAAATAAATACAAGTAGAAATCAAACAAATCTAGGAAAGAACATTTTCTGGTGCAAAAATTCTGTTGAAATCTGATCTCAAGTACGTAACGTATCTCTCCAATTCTTCTTCTTAATTTATCAAACTCAATATTTATAAAATTCAGAAAACTATTCTTTCATAATGAAATTTATTCTTTACGCTCTTCCTTATTCCCTGAAATTTATTTTCTTTTATTTTAGACACCAAAGGGAATGATAGAGACAACTTTCTCTAGAACGTGTTGATCTCAGAAAACCAAAATAAAATAAAGAAATAAATGTCAAAAATATACAAATATGTTTCTCTTTCGTTAAAAGAGAAAGATCAGGTTCTACGAAATTCCTCGCGTTCAAAATCACCGTATAATTTGCATCGCAAATCAGACTGTTCAGGCAGCGAGACGCGAGCAAAAAGTTGCCAAAAGAAAAATTCTTATAAATTCAAATTTATAAGAATAGCGTGACTTCGTTGCTATTTTTGGAATCTGCATTCCTTTTTATCCTAACTCCTGAGTTTGCCTATTTATGATCAAGAAACCTACCGCGGTCTAATTAGAACTCTGAAGACTTACAATTCCTTTCGGCGTCTTAACGACGATTAATGGGCTGTAAAGTTAGGGAAACGTCGATGTTGGAACAAAAATCGTTAGATAATTTTCACAAATCAAAGCGTGTTTGCCCACGCTACGAGGCTCGTGCAAGTCGTTCAGAAAACTTTTTATTGGCAATTTCACGCCATTTGTTCGCAATCCTTTCAAAAATAAAATTCGAATTCACATAAACTTTGATCGAGTTGCAACGATAATTTGCTGAATTGTTTTCGTTGCAAAGTTACATTTTAATCGTGGTCGGGAATCTTAGAATTTTCGAATCACTATCACAGACTATCATGGCCAATCGTAACCTTTTTATTATGACTTTAAATCCTTGGTACATTAAAAATTTGTAGAAAATATTCGATCACGAAAGAGTAACGAAATCTGTTGAAATCTGTTTGCTGCGATCATATTTTTATATAATGCAAATTCATAGCGATTTTCAAATCTGCATATCGATGTAAATATATCACTGACAGTAATAAATATCTCCGCTGTAGTATATAATCTTCATAAATAATAGTCGCAAAATTATTTATATTGGACATAATCGTAATATCGTATTATAACCATGGTATATATTATAGAATCATTTCAATTGAAAATATCTGATCGTCGAATTCTTGATTCAGAAATTTTCAAAATATAAATTCATAAACATAATTCATAATTCAAACTCATAATCACTTGAAATAATTTCTAGGTCTCATTTTATATTCAAATAAAGATCTATTTATAAAATAAAAATATTATACAAAATATAATTTACTTTGCTTTATTACTATATAAAATAATAATTTTTGGCTTTTACTATATAATTTTGTTTATTACATATCACGATAAGATCCGTACTTAATAGAAACAAAAAGTAATAAAAAATGCTAAAATATACTCCGAAAAACCAACGACCAATAATAATCTTAGAAATAATAAAAGATTGCATTAGAAGATATCAAGACAATCACTGCGAATTCCCTCGAAAATAAATACTGTCGCATTTCCATTCTTATTCCATTAACGGCCAAACGAAAAATGTATTCTCCCTATTTGAATTCACGACTGAAGCAAGTAGCATTCGATCTTCCTTCAAAAACCGTAAGATCACCATCTCGTGGCTGTCAAGATTGTCATGGTTCGCTCATATAACTCGTCGAAAAATTGAAAGGAAATTCATGCATGGCTGTGGAAGGGACGGGACATCTCGAGAACAAACGTTGAATAACCCATTATGCAACGAGGAAGAAGAAGAAAGGTGAAGCAGGATCACGATTCCGTGATTTCCTTCCACGGAAAGGGACACGTTCATCGAATTACTGCTTACCTCGCCTGGCTCGCGTCGTCCCGTTTATTTCTTGGTCGCGTGTGATGCAAATGTAATCGAGTAATAATATAGCACGCCCGACGCTCCCAGCGGACCGCGAGGACAGTCTCGTAAATAAAACGGTTTACGTTTATTTCTGAGTAAAACGTGGGAGTAAGACAGTCGTTGCCGTAGAGAATTCAGAACAGCAGCGTGACTCACGGGGGACTCACCGATTCCCGTGGGAGCAGCCGCGGTCCCCTTAAAAACAACGCGTCGATACAATTTCCAAGACCCACGGACCCGATAATACGTATTCATTCTATGGATATGCACATCGTGAAACTTTCATTGCCCAACGTTAGAATTCTTTCTTCAAGCAGAAACTTCGAGTTTCATTTATTTACAGGACAACGATTGTGTTTCAGAAGGTAGCCTGTCAAACTAATTGATTTTTACACATCTTTCGCATCACTTCGCGTGTAGATTTATTTAAAGAACATCGGGTTTCAATTAGTTTCGAATAGCAATTACCATATCACTAAAACAACAAACAAGTGCATGCTAGAAGTACTATGCAGGCAAGAGAGATTAGATTATGTGTTACCACCTCACGAGTCGTCAGTCTCATGGATTGGTAACGAGAAATTCTAGGAACCTCATTCATACTTCCTGATTAGTCTTGACATATCTCTTCGTTCATTGTCACAAGCTCTTCAGAGTTTGGAAAGACAAAGACCTTCTTAAACAAAAGAAATCTGAAGATGTCAGGGAAGTGACTAGTTAATCACTCACTAGTAAGTGACTAGTAATTCAGTAATCAATCATTCGTCAATTCAGTCGATTAATTCAGTTAGTCAGTGATATGTCAATCAGGATCCATAATCAGTCAAATCAGTTAGACAATTAATCAGTATTCAAGCTTAATTATTCGGACAGAACTAGTTGTCTGAATCAAGCAAAAGCAATCAGGCTTCTTGAGCCTGAATGAATCCATCGAGTCAAATTGAAGTTATTCGTTCTCACATCAGTTAGGTTAGGTTTCCTTCGACACCAAAGTGACATAACACGACAGACATCAGTTTGCGAATACTCATAATACTCACGATACGAATATATAAAATATCTAAAATATAATGTTTAGTAGCCAAAATGATTTTCGACGGTAATTCTAATTTCTTAATTGTCACAATATGAACCTGCATAATAATAATAATCTGATTATGAGCAAATAAATTTCTCATATCAATAATGGTTATTATTTATAATAAAAAACATTCTAGTCTAGTTATAACAATTATGGCTCCTATCTATTTATTTTAAAGTGGTAAACAATTGAGTCATTGACGACCATCAATAAAATTGTCAGACAACTATATGATTACATGTGTGAAAAACGTAAGATTAATAATACAATATAATATAATTATAATTAATATTATATTACAATAGTAATTAATGCTACAATAATACAATAATATGATAGCAATTAATATTTAATAATAGTAGCAGTGCTACAAAGCGCTTAAGAACCCAATCTTTTTAAAGAACTATAATTCTTGATACCATTTAAGTTGGCTTTCAAATCTTCTTGTACATTGCATCGATTTCTAGCAATTGCCAATTCAAGACATTCAAATAACGTACGTATGTTCAATAAATAGAAGTGCACCATAGAATTTGCATTTTGATGGGATTTTTCCTAATTCGAAACTGGTAGGTAATATTCGAGTGGCCATTTCGGACATGAGCGTTGTTCCTTTTTTGATCAGAGATGGTGTTTTATACTTTTCTCGAACGTTAAACCTGCCATTGTGCAGTTTAGTTTCAATACTATTAGTCAATGAAAAGTTAATCAATCCAGAAGTCAATTACAGCATTTTCAAAGATTTTTTTAGACAAGAATGTCTAAATTCAATTGCGGAAGAATACGAATTTTCTCAGAGATTTCTCTTTAAACAAGTTGATTGGAACAAGTATCGTAGATAATATGCATCGGTAAAAAATTATAAATAACATCAGTAATTAGATAATACTATAAAAGGAAAAATACGCCTTCACTGTATCTTTGTTGCAGCATATTTTATAAAAATTGAATACTCCATTCTATGTAAAATTAGTCAACATATTAATTGAACGAATTTATAAATTATCTTGTAGGATTCTGCGGTAAAAATTCTGTTTTTACTGTTTACTTTTCTAATCATTTTTACTCGTATCCCTTTTTTCAATAAAGTAATGTATTAAAATCGTCGAACAGAAAATCGAAATATCCTGTTGAAGTAAAATTTAATATCCTATTAAAATTTAATTTCTTAACAGGGGAATTAATTTTGGTTCACACAAAAATAACTTGTTTCACTTGCAGTGAGAAGTTGTATTATTACGCCTAAAGTAATAAAAGAAAAGAAAATCGTTTTTCATTAGTTGGCTATTTTATGACATATTTAGCAAATACATAAATTCCACTTAGACTTGAATAAAATATTATCACACATTACTTTTAAAATTCTCATGACGAAACATGTCGTCATGCCCATTACAGTTTTATCTTCCTGGTATGACGAAATATTTCGTCTTACCCAGTTAATATGAAAATCATACGTAGTTCGAAGCTTCGCACATCCTTTCAAAGAAACATCCCTTGAAATATATACAATTATTATTCGTTGACGCGAGTTCGTGTACCAAAAATTTAATTAAATCACGTTCCTTTAGTATTACGTAATTTATACCACAAGCACGATATAAATATTTTCCATTTGCATTATTATACAATAGTGATACAGTAAGAAATCTCGGCTCCTAGCCAACCACTTATTTCAGAAATAAATGGAATTATTCGATCGAACTTTTCGAATTTTTCATTTCTTTTAAATTCGGTATTGAATTTTCCACGAGAAGGTTTCTATCAATGTATCAGTTATATCAAAACTACATTCTTCACCTACATTTCAAATATGTCACGTAAATAGGGACAAGAAATCTCAGCTTCTAGCCAACATTTCTAGCCGCAATTTATTTCATAAATAAATAGAATTATTTAATACTAGAACTACCAACGAGTAAGGAATGAAGGAAACGTGTGAGAAATGGTTGTTGCACAATAATAGTATATGTATAATCAATAATAATAAAAAATACAAACTTTTATTTACACTGGTCCATAAGTTTCTGGATCCTTGAATTTTCGTTAGAAATTGTTGATATCTTCTTTGTTAGAATATTGTTATGTACTTTTGAATCCATCTTTGTGAAAGACACATTATTTTAGTGTTTCTTTGTTTCTGATCATTCTGATCAAATTATATTGATTGAATAAATTCTCCTCAATCAAATCAATTCTTTTGAAAATTGATTAAATATCAAATACAGTATTAACCTGGGCTTATTTAATGTTAAAAATTGATATTAATATCTATTGTAATTGTAATAGAAGATTACATATGATATACGTGATATAACGTATAAGATTCTTACCATTCTAAATTATAAAATATTTATTCTCGAATAAGGATAACAAAGATTACAATCAATTTTCTTAAGAAATAATTGTACATCACTAATAATCACGCCTTTTAACTAAATTTGTCAGGTGTTTGAAAACTTCAATCATGCAATCTTATCGCGATGAACTTCGAATTTACTATACAATTTTAAACAAAAAAGTTCAATTTTTAAATTCGTAATGGATTTAATTATGGAAAAATTGGTTAATATTCATAGAGACGTTTAAACTGTAAAAATTTTCAAAAGAAAATGGCACCTTCTATCCTCTACATGATGTGGAAACGTTTTTGTAAAAATAAACATTTTGAAAGTAAGACTTTAGACTCGAAACTGAACCCAAGGTATAACGATTGAAATGGCAAAAATTTAAGCCCGAAAACTTATGGGCGGAAATATGTAGGTATATTTTACAAAAAGTTATTCAGATCTTTGAAAATATTAATATCATTGTAAATGTATAAAATTCCAAAAAATAACAAACTAATCATTTTGATTACTCTGATAGTTCTAGTATTCCCTTCTATCACTTTGAGATATTGAACATCCATGTTTGAAAATTGAAAATATTAAAAATAGGAAAATTTGAAGTTGAAAATTATTCTATTAATGAAAGCGAATTTAACTATTCACTTCCTCATTGTAGATATTAATATTTTACCACTGTGTCGAGTTGGACATCAGGAGGCGGAATTAAGTTGGAAAAACGAAGGTTTTATCAAACAGTTCATTGTTTTTCCTCTGAATTCAAAATCGAATTTCCCACGTGTCAAAATCTCTCTTCCTCGAAACTAACAATCCAATCCATTCGCCAAATATATTGCTAGATTAAAGAGCTGCTGCGAAAAAAAAAAGATTCATGTTAGAAGAATATCTAGACCTGCGAGTTATTGGAGCGGGAATCCGTCGAGAAATCCTAAACAAAGTTGAAAATCGCAAATATTTGCAAGTCGTTCGTCGTTTCGGGATGGGAAATACCGAGAACGTGAAAGCCAATAGCACAAATCCTTGATACAGGAATCGAGGGAGGGCGCCGCGACTGGTACCTGTAGGAATATGTACGTGAAAGTGAATATATTTGAGCGGAAAATAAGCTGGCAAAGGATTACGGCTTAAGAGAGCAATGAGAACTGCCGTTTCGATCTTTCAGTAGGATTTTATATAGCGATAAATAACAACAGCTGTTTATGACGCCCGCATGAAGCGGATTGGACTGAGCATGCTTCGGTGCAAACTCCATAATTCCTGCCGTTGGTAAGACACGAATGATTAAAAGGAGATTAATTGCAAAGTGCAGAGAGGATCAACAAGGATTCGCTCGCATCCTGTTTACGTCTCGAACTGCTTTCAACTTACTGTTTGTTGTTGCGTGTTGATCACCATGATATATCGTATCTTTTAATACGAATAGCTGTACATTAGTATTAACAAAATCTGTTTCTATAAATAGTTCACCACATGCAAAAGAAATGTGCGTTCGTAACAATTTCCAATAATGAGCTATACAATAATAATACTAATATAATAATTCGAGAGACAAAAAAATATTGACGTAGCAGGGTTTCTTTTCGCAGTTCTACCATGTATTTGAACAGAAAATATTTTTAATAGTTTAAAGACAAAATATTTGAACAGAAAATATTTTTAAATAGTTTAAAGACAAGTGTTCTCTCTTAATCGCACGACGTTATTCGATAACATTTCAGTACTCGCAAAAGAATATTTTATAATTTTTCTAATAACATTCCGCCATTAAATAAATGAAGCACTAAAATTACAAGTATGTCAATACTTTTTTGACCCCTGAATTTTTACATTTCTTGTATTATTATTGTATAACTTATTATTTAGAAATTGCTGTATGTATGTAAACTATTTATGAAAACAGATTTTGTCAATATCTGTATAATGAAGATATTTCAAAAAGTTTTCATAATGATATAGCAAAAAAACTTGGCATACCAATTCTATTATTTTTGATCAAGTGTAGATCGGAATTATATGTACATAGTATACTTCGTAGAATATTAAATTGAAAAAGATATTTTCACACACATACTTCAAATTCTTTATATTCTGATTCTTTTAAAGTTCAAATTTTTCATATTTTTGATTTCTTAAAGCACCATGTTGTCGATTTTTTAATGAAAGAGTGAGACAACAGATTTATAGATGAATATCGTATCGAGTATTAATTACAAACAAACTGCTAATTTAGAATTAATGATGAAAGAGAAGGTTAACAATACGTTATGAAATTTATATCCGTGATTGCATGAAGTTTAATTATATATTAATTCAGTCAAAAAGTTCCTAAGACCGGTCGATATCAGAGATTAGATTTGCTTGAGATTAACTTAGTTCACAAATTTTTCGACTAAACCGGTGTACCCTATGCATCTTCATACAAAATTATGTAGAACTTTACAAAATTTTACACGAAAATTTCTTAAATTTATTTCAGTAAGAATTTCACATACCTGCACAGTAAATTGTATCTGCCTTTCTGAAAACCGTGAATTCTTTTTTTAACAGTATATGCGAAACAGTGCATTCTTCTTTAACAATATACGCAAAAACATCTAGAATAACATAGACTACAATTAAATTGTAATTTGAAATTGAAAAAGTAAGTTGAACATTTACATACATATATTTATAATGAAATCGAATAAAAATCAGAAAATTAAAATCGTCTATTTTTCATGAACTTCGTAAGTACTAAAACTTGTTTGCTCAGACTGACAAATAATTACTCGTAGATATTAAAAAGAAAAACACAAGAAATTATTCGAAGCTCGATATTAATATACCGAAGATACTTAAAACTACCGCTTCATATAAAATTAACGATCAATATCGCTTCAATGTGACAGCAATTCCCAAAAGACATGTAACATGAACATTTATGAGCAGTTGGAAGAATGACAGAAAAATGTTTCAACTTCGTGTAATACTACGTCTTCATCTTTGCACTTGCAAACCTTTGTAAGGTACTTAAGTAATTATATACTTTTCATAAAATCAGGAAAATCGATTTTCTAAAAATTATGATGTTATTATGATTCTTCTAGACTACTCTAAAATACTCGGGGGAACAATTAATCGGTATTTAATGGTAAGAAATAATTGAAATTTTAAAGTCAGGATGAAATTTTCATCAAATTTTCATGAATCAATTTGTGACACTCGGGGCTATTATCTAGTACTTAAAGTGAAATTTTGATTCGTGTATTCTTCTTTTTATTAACAAAGAAGTATATTTTTTAAGAAACTGATATTTCAAATCTTCGACAAGTACTAGCTTCTCTTCTACAATTTGATTCGTAAAATTAAGAGACACAGCTGGTACCGCAGATAATGTTTCAAACGAAATGGTCACAGCTAAATGACCACCATGTCCTGCTACCTTCGTATACCTAATTCGAATTTTTGGCAATCTAGTAACACATGACAGAATATCATAATTTTTCTAATGAAATATAATTTTATATCTTAAAAAAATTTTTTAACTCATTTTGCAAAGATACATAATTCCTTAAACTGAATGTCTCAAATTTGTTTCTCTTCTTCTTTGTTTACACTGTTCGGGAAGCTACTCAATGCCATAGAAATTTAATTACAAAAAAAGTCACAGGTAACTTAATTCCGGACATAAAGGACATGACATGGCAGGAAACAGTGATCTTCATATACATGGGAAATGGTAACTTAATTCCGGACATAAGGGATTAGAACGTGACATCGCAGGAAACGTACGTGTAGTCAATGCTTCTAGCAAGATTAATCGTCGTTTAAATAATAAACGTTAATTCGAAAATTAATTAACGAAGTAATTGGTGTCGGTGTACGTCAAATGTTGTTGCACTTAACCGGGCGTGCGTTTCGAAGTTAGTGACGCATGTCGAAAGTGAAGCGCATGGTCGACGCGTTTCAAACGAGGAGACGTCGTAACTTGACCGAACAGAACGTGCACACCCCGATTCACAATGCAAACTTTATTAAGCGCATCGACGTGGAAACGAGCTATCCGACTGTGGATCGAGTAATTAACTGTTGCACGTGCGGAAATTGATCACAGCTGATACGGATGCATCTCGTTGAATATGGAGGGCGAAATATTTATTTCATCGATTTACGAAACAATTTGAGGGAATGAAAGCGAGAAACAATCTAAGTTTAGATCTAACTAACGTTGTTTCGTTGATCAAAGAAATTCACGCACTTCGAAATAATACGCTTCCCGTCTTATCAGTACGCATTTGTTCGCAATGACAGTCGATCGTACTCACATACAGGCTGTTCCATTTTAATCTTTCCAAGAATACTTTTAAAAATGTTTCGACAAGATGCATTTCACGATATTAGATTTATTTGATTTTAGGTAGAGGGAGATTTCTAAGATCTCAAGGTTATTTCCTTCTTTAAACGGAATCGCTATTCAATTTATCAATTATTAATTTAGAAGATATATTCGCTTTAATTTTGTCAAATTTATCATATGAAATTGCATTCACACTGTCTTTGACTTTGATGAGGATTTTATAAAATTAAAGTTAAAAAGTCTTCCCAACTAATAACTTTTCGACGTGCATTAATACTTTTTTTTTATAGAGAATTTCGAACTTTATCGATTAATATATAAAT
>CAJDYZ010008811.1:39279-54645 GCA_903986555.1 Heterotrigona itama
TAACAATGTTTTCTACAGTATATATATCGTTATATACGTTTTTTAGTACATTTTCATTTATCGTCGATTTACACTATATGTATTCTTTTCACATAATTATGCTAGTTTCTAAACTTCATTGAAACAACTTCTCATTCACTATTTTTTTTTACGACAATAACGAACTATCATTCTACTAGATCGAGTATTTTTCTATAAATGTTTTGGAATACATTATTTCGTTGTAACAGCGTATGTTCGACGCAGTAATTGAATTCACGATCTCGAAATCGAACTTTTCCTTTTTTGCCTATTCGCGGAAATAAAATAATTGTAATCATTCTAAACACTAGCACGGCGAAACATCATTGTACAGTTTCGTTTAATAATAATTTATTAGTATATATTTCGTTTAATATCATTGTGTAACTTGTAGAAATGAATAGTACCAGTGTACGGCAATTATTTAAATATAATAGATTCATCAATAAGAAATGTTCTGCATTCATTTGAAAGTCCTTTTCATCATACGAAAAATTTGAAAAATTCTAATCAAGTAATATTTCTCTTTTTTCCTCCTAGTTCAGACAAATGTTCTAAAAGTGCATTCATGATAAGAAACATTAAATTTTTTATTACTTCAAATTAACATGATAAATCTCACATATTACATGGATCGCTTTAACTGGATTAAAATTAATTTATCTTATACACATTATTTTTCACATATTTATCAAACTGCACAACAAATTATCAAATATCAGTAAAATGCACTCAAAATACAATCACAGAAATAAGATTATCAAAAACATTATTTCAAATTCAAATATTAACTTCCTCTAGATCATTTATCAAATGGAAAAGAATTGATTCCTATATCCTTTGTAATACTGTTTGTACATAGTAATTAATAACTGTATTGTTAACTATATCACTATAATTTATATGGAACAAAAACTTGATTAACAGAAAAGGTTCAATATCAAACTATATGAAATAATTTCTTGTTAAAATTTAATATCCTTGATTGATGTGCATAAAATCTCCTCTACTTAACACTGCAGTTTCATGCAGTTTAATTTTAAAATGATTGTGGCAAAATAATAGCATTAAAAGTTAAAAGTAAATATATATAAAAGTTAAAAGTAAATATATAAATATATATACAGAAATCTTAATCTGTTTTTAATATTTGGAAATTACTTGTTCACAATAAAATAATAAACATAAGCATCTATATAATGAACCATTTTTCTGAATGTATAATATATGTTATTATTATAAGATATAATATATGTTATTATTATAAGATATTATTACATATATTTTTCACATATTAAGATATTCTTGGAAATAATTTTTTATGCTAGCATAAGATATTTTATACATATAAGTTTTACACAAACATGTTATAATCTTGTTAGACCAAAAATAACTTTATTTATATGTTATTTAACATAGTAGAGTTATTATACAAGCAAATATGTATAATCATCTTTCACTTAAAGTAGAAGTTAAAACTCTAGTTTAAAATAAAATGAATACATAAAATTATTATGAAATTTTTAAATAAAAGTATTATATGAAGAAGAAAATTTGAAAATATAAAAGAAGATAACACTTTTTTTATCAATTCTTAACTAAAAGTTCATAAAATAAGATGAAAACAAATTATGTAAAATGAAATTTTTAAAATTTTAAACTTTTAATAGTTAATAATGCAATAGCCAAACGTTACTTTATGAGTAACATTCTATAGTTATATTTTAAAGATGTTTCAATGAAAAATTAACACATTTAATTTCTATCATAATCATTTACCAATTATGATTATGTTCATTCTAAAAACAACACATGAAATAAGAAAGAATAATGTTAAAATTTGATTACTTTTCTTCTTTTAATCATTAGTTATATACTTTAAGAAAATATAGCTTATATAACTCTGCTATATATTACTATTACTGTAAAATTAATATCACATCCTAAAATTTTACATATATATGCATTTTTCATAGCATATCTCGTCAAAATTAGTTTTTCATTTGTTCGTTATAATAACAAAAGTTTAAGCAAACAATGTCACATACAAAATTAAAATATAATCTAAACACTATTAATAAGTCAACTATGTCGATTTAATTAAATGACATCTTTCGAAGTACAAGCCATATTCAAATCATATTTTTTATTTTCTTTCTGACTTTCTTCGAATACTGATTTTGGAATTTTTATTTGCCAATTTGGGAGAATGGTATTTACTTCGTTGATTTTTTGCGAAGAATCGCGTGTTATACGCCTTTTTCCTATTTGCGAGTGATCTAACCTCTTCTGGTCAACATGCTTGTTCATCTGTTTTTCCGTTAATCTTTGCAACATAATTTTGCATTCTCGAATATTTACAGCTAAGGGTTCCACTAAAGGAGTTGTTCTCGCTAAATTTTTAAATGCACTTTCCCCATTAACATCGTTAACGAAATGCATCTCACGTTTATCTAATTTTACGTTATTTTTAATTTTAATTTTAATCTTTTTGTTAGGTGTTATATCCTTTTGCTTAAATTTAGGCGGCATCGTCTTTACTTTTAAGATTGTTTTCGTTCGGTTTGATTTCGTTTGGTTTGACTTTTTTTCGGCTCTCTTCAACTTAAGAGGGACTAATTGTGTGTCTAACTCGAAATATTTTTGTTTCGTTATTTCCAACTTGTGTTTATTCTCTGCAATCTGCATTTTCATCAACTTCACTTTTTTCTTCAACGTCTTTTCATATTTCCTCTCATAACGTTTCAATTCCTTTTTAATCTGTCCAAACTGTGCTGATAATTGTTTCTCTTCCATCATTAACTTTTGGATCCTTTGATCCCTTGTTAATTCAGCTTTCGATTTCGGATCTCTTTCCGTAGTATCGTATTGATCTATTTGCTTTTTAAGCATCTCAAGGATTGTTTGAATTTGGCCCTCGTTATTATCCTGATTTGAAACCATATCCATATTTAAACAAAAGCCGACACAACTCTTAAAACCGACACTAATTTAACAACAACCTAACTTAAACCGTATAGTAAACTGTGCAGTCCAAACCTCATAACAAAGCTTATCAATGCTGCCACCAGAGGACTGCGAGTACTTAAGTACATATTAGAAAACTATAAATTTTTCATGAAAAATTAACAAAAAAAGAAAAATAGAATAAAAGAATAGTAGGATTTCCTAATATAGTAAAAAATAAAAATTAAAAAAATTTACCTTAATTACTCTTGAATGATGATTTTAGTCCTTTTAATCTCTTTTGAACATGATTTAACCCCATTTCCGTTAATGTTTCAATTTTCTTCCATTTCGCTATTTTTATCGAGCAATGCAACGAATATGTATTTCTCACTTCTACTTTTATATTTTGTTCTAAAATTTAATATAGTAAAGAAATAAAATTGTATCACACCATCTTTCCCATGAAATTTACTTTTAAATTTTGAATTTTTTCTTGTTTTTCTCAAACAACTACTATTATGAATATCCCAACAGTAATTTCGCCTTCGTATATACTATAGTACTCGTACTATAACACTACTATAGTATGCTACCAATCATAAAAATATGATTTTAAGTTGTAGTATTTTAAATTCGAAGAACGTAAAATAAATGTACGCTGTGACTGACTGTAGAGATTAATCTCTTTATTTAGTCTCCTTGAAAACATACAATTTACATATATTTTAAGTTTGTCATAATTGCGTGAGACCCACTTTGAATATGAATAATTAACTTCTTTGATAACAAAGTCGTAAAATGGGGAAAACCTGTTATACTCACAATGATACATTTTCCTTATTGACTAGTTGGATTGAAAGCCAGAAAAACTAATCGCAAACACTTCTCTGCCAACACATTTAACACATTGTATATATTGCTACATAGGTTTTATATTATCAATTTTACTAGTTTCTTTTCTTTCTCTGAGAGAGAAATTTTTATTTAAAAATTTCAGAAGTATAGATATATATTATCATTCAACTACAATTAAGTAAAAGTTGTTTCCGGAAGCATGTTTCAAAAAAATATCGAGAAGATATTCTAGCGATTACGATTCGAATTATTTGATAAAGAAGTTACCAAGTTGATACGTTGTATGTAACTTGGTAACTTCAATTAAATAAATATAACGATCTATGTCACCTGATCGATTGATAATTTTCGTAATTTTAATCTTTTCATTCCTAACAAATATAGTCAATGAAGTATTAATTACAGGATACCTGTAATTTTGATTCTGTGTTTGATTATGTATCAAAAATACAGTACTTTATGAAAAAGTCAAAAATTAATTCTTTCTTTACCTAAAATATATATTCCCGACCGATTACGAGAAGTTTCTTTTTATTTAAAATAAAAGATTTAATAATTATATTTATAGTTATTATAATAATAATGAAATTTTGAAATTCTACATGAATTGAAACATGAATTACTATGCATAAAGTTATATACATTGTGTACTTACATATCCACATAAAATAACTTCTTTTTAAGTTTCACGGTTATTGCAGCACATCGTTAGAATCCAGTGAGAGGATTAATTCTCTAGTAATACGGATATTCGTTCTCTACATTCTATGCCGGAAATGGTGATCTCATTTGAAAATGTTACTAATTACAGAGATATTTATCATATCATTCAACTTGTAATTACAAATCACCTTATCTTTGTTTAAATTTTATCTTTTTCATGATAAATAACATGATCGAATGCTTTAATATACTTTTAATCGAGTATCTTGCGCAAAAATAATTAAGAAATTCTTAGCTAAAATTCTTAAAGTTCTCCAGGATTTCACAGAAATTCGTTGCAACTTATCTTTTCCTAGAAGTAATACTTTAGTTTAGAAGAACAACAATTCTTGTTACAATTATCTATGACCATAGTAATAAACAACATGATAAATGACACAACATCAATCATTATTCTATTCTTATTAGAGTTGTCCTTGACATGTAAAGTATATGAACTCTACAAATAATATGCAAATCGTTTGAAATTTTTCTCCAGTTAAACGATGAAAAATCATGATATGTTCATAAAAAATGGAGAATTATTCTTTTAACGCTTCACGACAAATCCTTCCATGAAAAAAAATAGCAAAATACTCAAAAAATAAATTTGTTACTATTTGTTAAGAAATAATTTTTTTTTTACGATGCTTCTTTCATGAAAAAATATATATATATATATATATTTCATATTTAGTTATTTAGTTATTATTGCATTACACAATTTACAATGACTGATCAAATCACTTAACACAAATTGATTTATTTTTACTCAAAAGTTATCACAAACTGAATTTCAACATAAATGGCATTTAAGTAAATAGTATAAGTAACACTGTTTATTAAAAGAATACATGCGGGTGTTAGATAGAATCCATCAAAAATTGATGTATATGCAACATATGCAACATATGCATGTATATGCCAAACTGATAGAGATTACATATACCTGAACATGTTATCATTTATCTTTTTTACCCCGATGATTCAGATTGACTCATGATTGTAAGCAAGTAGTTACCTATAAGAGGCAAGAGTGCCCGTTCGTCGTTATCAGTTCGCGAAGACGTGATAGACCAAGTGGATTGAAATTTTTTCTTCGCAGAAACAACATGAAATCGCTCGTTTTTCTTTGCTTATTGTTTGTAACTTTCTGTGCTGCACAGGTAAGAGAGAATTGACGGATTACTAATTTTCAAACATTTATGAAAAATTAATACATAATATGCAAAAACATAAAATACATCTAAATGCATTAAAATATTATAATGCATATCTATATGCATTGTAATATTTACAAGGGCAACTCACTGTTTTATTTTTTTAATTTGCATTAAATGTCCACTGATTAATGATTAATTGGCGAAATTTATTAGTCAATTATCGTGTACTTCATTAAATTTTAATCTTACAGAGATTTCCTAACAACGTGTTGGATCAAGTACTTAAAGCTATAAAAAATGCTAAAAACTCTGTTGATACCGTTATGTTAGATCTGAGACACTCTAAAACGAATATCAACTTAAAAGCACAATCTGAAATTACCAATTATTATATCGCAGGCAATAGTAGAATAAATGAGGTTCTAAATACTCGCCTTAATTATATCAAGGTAAATTATAATCTTTGACAAAATAATATTTGTTTTATTACATGATAAACTTGGAAACCTGATGGAATTCATCTATTCTTTCACATTTATATAAGAAAAAGAATTAATTTTTTATATAACAGACATTATCAATTGAAGCTTTTTACTATCGTAAAGTTAATTTTTCGTACAATCATTTTCAGCTCTTAAAAAAAATAAAAATTAATGAAAATCAATAACAATTAACTGCCGATTTTCAAGTTACGCAAAATTAACTTTACGAAAATTTAAAATTATTAATTAAACGATTAATGTTAATGATTATTACTAGGAAAAATCACAAGAAGCAAAAGAGTCGGGTAAAGATGCTGATGATTGTTTAAATATCGTTACAAAAGATATGAAAGCTGCCGCTCAAACAGGGTATAGCGAAGTTAAATCGTGTGAACAAGCAGCAAATAAAAAATTAGGAACAATATCACAAACATTTGACAACGAGCAAGCAGTATGTATCATATTTTCATATTAAATGATCAGATCAAATAGTGAATACTTACATATTTAAATATTTTATTAATTATTATTCATTATTATTTATTAACTTATTATTAATTAACTATTATTATTAATTAACTATTAATACATTGTAACTCGTACTTTCAGAATGGACAGAAATTAAAAAATCAATTAGATCAAATTGCTTTACAATGCATGAGTTCTTCTAATCCTGAACAAATGGCAAACTGTATAGTCCTAAAACTAGCAATTATCAATCCAGACATTCGTCAATACCAGCAAAGAGCTTCACTATTAACAAATCAAGCAAATTCGCAGAAAAATGCATTACTTTTAGAACAATCTTCTTGCAATGCTAGAGCCAATAATGAAGTTCAAAGTGCATCCACTAAAGCTATATATGCTGCAGTTGATTGCCTTAAAAACTGAAAGAAGTCAATCTTAGCATTAAATTCATTGAATACTGAATCACAAATTAAATTTGTTAAATATAAAATGAAATTTATATTTCTGAATAAATTAAAGCTTCATTTCCAAAATACCATATTGAATTACTCATTCTGATACTTATATAGTATCTTGTATGTTATGCATTCTTTTATGAAAAAGAATAGTAACATATTTATATTTTGTTGACATTTCCAATTATAGAAAGATTAGAAATTAAAAATATTATATCATAAGAAAATTAGAAATTATGACAAAATTAAAGCAATTATCTTATGTTTTCATTATGTAATACTTTTGTAGTATATTTGTAATGTATTAATATATGCATATATATAAATGAATTTCACTGTCATTTTTTTTTCTACCTACCAATCTAAAACAATTATATTCTATTTTATTATGACTTACATATTCAAATATTTAAAAAAATATATAATACAAATAAACTTATATTCACTTGAATATTTATGTACTAAATTAAAAAACAATAAATCATAATACATATTTCAATTCTGTTAATTTTTACAAATTATTATATTTATGCAATAATATAAAGTTATAGTTTATACAAATATAAACTATTCAGACAAATAAACAAGTTTTTATTTTTCTTTATTATAACTATTATTATCATAAAATTTGATGGCTGATATACATATGAAGTTTATTTAGAATCAAAGTACTTATGAATAATTATATATATATTTTTATAATAATGTTTTGTGCCATAATAACTAAAACAATTGTAAAATTTATATATTTATTGTAAAATTTAAAGTAAAGTACTATCCATTCTATTATGGATACATATGCACATATATACTATACATATAGCAAATCGTTTGTTTGTCATAACACAATAAAAATAACTGTTTCATATTAATGTAGATGATAAACAAATTTTAATATCATGTATAGCAAGAAACCAAATATTCTGATATTATAAAATATTTTAAATTCTTAAATTTTAATTTAATTAATTTTTTTAAACTACTGTAATTAAAACAAACTTTACATGCATTTACCAAGTAACAAAATTTATTTATGACTTACAAATCATTAAATTTTCTATTTGTATAGCTAATAAAAATTTTATTAGCATATTATATATTATACATATTGTCAGTAGTTCCATATGTGCATGAAGAGGTTATTGCTTTACTAATTCTGAAAAACGCCGTCTGAAATATTGTTACCCAATGGCAGTAAAGATATTCTATGTTTGATTGTTACTATTTGTTTAATCGTCAGGATTGAGTATATAATAGTATATACCTTGTTTTAATCGTGAATTTTTCACAAATATATTTTTAATATTTTAATATACGTGATTGATGAAATTTCGTAATGGAAATTGTCAATAAATCATAAAGATCATAACATGTATTAATAATGCAATCGTATTATATATGTGATGATTAGTATAATTAAAAATCATTTATTTTTGTCCTTATTAAATTTTGTCTTATATTAAAAAATATTAAGTAAATAACACAACATATGATTAAAAAGGGGTATCAAGAAAAATTAGAATCAAAATTAAATTTGAGCATTGAAAAAAATTAATTTAAGGAAATTTACTATTACTAAATGATAAAAGTATAAATATAAACACTTATATTATCTGTTGAGAGAATTTTTACCAAATTTTATAGAATAAAATTTTACCGTTTAAATATATCTTTACTTAAACTACTTCTAAATCACAATAGATCAAAATTATTTCTATCAGAAAATATACATAAATTTACTGTTTTAAGGTTTATATAACATTTGATTCAAAAAAATTAATAACATAAATCAATAAAATAATTCTTAAAATAAAAGAATTATATTTTTGAAATGTTAAAAGTTTCTAGTGGAATAAATCTAATATTAATTAAAAATTTTGTTTTGAAATTTATATAACTTACATTTTGCAAGATTTTATTTTGAATCAATAACGTTTTTTTCTGCTGAATAAAACATAAATACTTATTTCACAAACTTATACGACTTGATTGTTCAATTCTTTACTTATATATAAATTTAAAATTGCCTTAATATTTTTTTCTTTTTTTTCTTTCATTATATGAACAACAATTTTCGTTATATGAATAACAATCTTGCAATTTTCTTTGTATCGTATATATAGATAACAAATCCTGTAACTCTTTGTTATGGTATCCAGGCTTACATTAAATTTCGTGAAAAGAATAAAATTATTTTCCAATTTTTTCAAGAGACATCTCTATTTTATATTATATTTTATCTGTAAATGAATGTAATATATTCTCTATAAAGGTGTGTGTATATATGTATGTGTATATGTATGTGTATATTTGACATTAATCGTAAAAATTTGTTTAAAACTTAACAAAGGCCGTGTAATATCGTACATGACATCAATATAAAATATTCTATGCGCATTTTATAATCTACTCATAGATGGTTCAACATTCATATATATTCATATATTATATACACATACGTGCATCATATGTATATTTTTTAAATAAATAGTTGGTTCAAAGGAAAGATAAAATTGCATTATGTAAAAACGAATACTTTTTTACAATCGTACAAGGAGTTTAATTTACATCAGTTGAAACATAACGTGTTAAAACTCTCGAATAAAACTACACTGTGTTACTGGCTATCCTTTTACTTGGAAATAGCCTTTTTTTGCCATTATCTTTTAATTATTAAATTAATGTTATGCTGAATTATATTTTAGTCTTATATACTATTTCGTACAGGGTTTACTAAATTTACTATCTATCTCAACAGACATTCATCTTCATAATAACAACATAGACATCGAGCCATAATAGGGATAATGATAGTCTTATATTTTGTTTCAGGTCACACGATGATTATCCGTAGCACAGATATATCAGCGAATTAATTCGACCAGCTCATGATTTTGTTGCAATAAATGTATTTCTTCTTCTTTTTTTTTGTTTTAGTTCACTTAAAACTAAGAATAGCAATAGTAATTTTATAGCAGCAGCAGCAGCAGCAATAATGATAATATTTATAATAACTATCGTTAACATATTTTGATAAAATTATATTAATAATTATAATTGTAATCGTCATGACCATCATTTATATACATATATATTACGTGTATATGCGTACATATATGATGATACATATTCCTAGTACGTTATATTATTATCATAAATGTACACATATATTTCACGTACTAAACCTTCTCATAAGAAATCTTATATGTATGTATCAATTCAGCTCACGCAATCTCTTGCTCTACATTTTTCAGGATGGAGACTTACATCTAAAATTATATATATATATATATATTTTTTTTTTAAATACGAAAGTGATCGCCAGCACCGCGTCGCATAATTTTTGTTATATTAAATAACATCATTTTTATAAATTCCCTTTTTCTTTTTTTTCCTTTTACATAAACATACTAATTCAACAGAATATAGAAAGTTAATATAATATACAAAAAATATATTTTCTTTACAAAAATTTGATTTAAAAAAAGAAACTGTTCACACATTCAATAAAACTGCCCTTTAATTATTATTAGAATTTTTTTTAAGCAGATAAATGATCATGAGAATATTATGTATGCTATAGCATTAAATGTAAAGGGAAAAAAGTAAAAATTTATAATTTTTAAAAATAATTCGTCAAATGTTATCTATATATTGCATGATATGTTTAATATAAAAATGTCTTTTTAAACAATGTTTTATAAAATTTATGACTGCACCTGGATACTCTCCATAGAATTAAAACTTTTAAAAATCATTGCAGCGCGGCTCAGGACTCTCACTTTAGGGAGGAATTTAAAGATACACAAAAATACTAGTATGCAAGTATTGTGGGCGCATCGAGAATACCAAATAAGAAGTTATTCAACTATTGAGTTGTTTTTAAAAAGGGAATTTTTTTCCTCGAAAACGCACTAGCCTTTTAAGATTGAGACAATCGTGAAATTTCATAACAGATACATTGTGATGTTATTAAACAAATCCACATTTATTCAAATTTATGTGAACAATGTATTTATTGTTCTTGGGAAATCGCAATATCTCGAGCGACATAATATTTACTAAGATTTACATTGCTAATTAAATTCAGAGGTAGTTAAATAATCGCAAAATTTTAATAAAAAAATTTCTGTTGTATCTGTAATGTATCAATTATACAATAATTTCCACTTAATTTGACAAGAAGTTAAGTGAGAACTGATAAAACTCACAAAACTTGAACTCACAAAAATTTTTTTAGAGCTCCTCAATAAATGCGATTATACTTAATGAATTATGAGCAAACTTGTGATGATCTAATTGTTATGCTAGATGTGTTCCCGAACCGTGAATTTTCCTCCCGATAAATTATACCTATGTGATTCGAAAACATCGTAATGTTACTCCACAATGAAGGACATTGACAATGAGCTATAAAGATGCAATTAAAAAGGGCAGCTCATACTGTTCGCCATACCCAATAAGAGAGCATTACAATTATCGGAAATAATGTGTTGAACGTATTGCTTGACGAGCCAAGTATCAACGCAAACACACGATATAAAATACAACATATGTCTTTCATGTAAAGAAGTCAAATGGATGCCCCTTGGTACAAAATTTGTCTAATTTTATTGTTTAAAATGCATTGCTTATAAACTTCCCTATATATACACATTTTTTATTTTCCGATATCTCACATAATTCCAATAAAAAACATTTTCCAACATTATAAATATGCTTTAAAAGTATTTTGAATGAAATCTAGGCAAAAAAAACCAAGGTGCATACTTAAGACTTCTAAAATACATCAAGCTCGATGTAGTATTTCTTTAAATGCGCAGGTACGCGAATGTACGATCTGACCTGTGCATCTACGTGCTTGTCCAAAATTTTCACCACTCCAAGACCTAGCAGGCACAAGAATCACCCTTGCCATTATTCCTTTGGTCATTGGTCAATTTAATTTGGTCTGGGAATTCGTTATATAATTCCACCTAAAATAATAGCATCATTTGTTATATTTTAATATCTGCTAATTATAAACAGATAAATATAAGAAAAGTATGACATACCTCACTTTCTTGAGCTAAAGCATTCTTTGCTATCGTTTGGAAAGCTTGTTCAACATTGATAGCCTCTTTAGCACTGGTTTCAAAATATGGAATATTATTTTTAGATTGACACCACTGTTGTGCTTTCTTACCATGAATCTGAAAATGTATTTATTAATGAAATTACAAGTTTGAACCTCAAATTAAAATAAATATAAATGTCTAAATAAAAAAGAAGTAATGTTAAATCAAAATATATATTAATCTAAACAAATCTAAAATACTCTTACCACTTTGGATTCCAAATCAACTTTATTTCCAAGTACAACAAATGGGAAATTATCTGGATCCCTAGGAGAAGCTTGGATCAAGAATTCATCTCTCCACGAGTCTAAAGATTTAAAGCTACTTGGTGCAGAAACATCAAATACAAGTACACAACAATCAGCACCTCTGTAGAAAGCAACACCTAAAGATTGAAACCTTTCTTGGCCAGCTGTATCCCAAATCTATTTAAAATAGAAAAAGTATAATATAAATAAGGCAAGAAATAAGTATAATATTATAAGAATATTAATTTATTTAACACATACTCTTACCTGCATAGTAACTATCCTATCATCTACCATTACTTCTTTGGTAAGAAAATCTGCACCTATAGTTGCTTTATATTGATTACTAAATTTCTTGCTTACATACTGATTCATAAGAGAAGTTTTACCAACTCCTGAATCTCCAAGGATAATGACCTTAAGCAATAGTTTTTTATGAGAAGCCATCGTGAACTAAAAATAAAAAAAAACAAAAACGTTTGCTATGAATTTTATTAGTAAATTTAATTAAAATAGAAATTTTACCAATAACATTTAGAATGTTACTAAAAACTATGATAAATCGAAGCTCAATCATAACATTAAAATGTTTCATTTGAAAAACATTCTATAAAGATATTATTCAAATATATTAATTATGAATCAGAATCAAAACATTTGTAATCAAACATACATGTGCCATATGTACAAACAACTCAGATAAGAATGAAATATAAATAATGAAATTGGCATGTTGAATTAATTTATTATCAGCTAGTTGAAAGAATGCTTAATCCTTTTTAACATGAATAAATATGAAGTTCAATTACACGAAAAGAATTCATACTATAAAAAAAATAATGCAATACCTTTTTAAAATTAGAATTATAAATTTAATATTTTGTAAGACGGTTATTTTTTTAATCTTGAATTAATATCCCATTAGTACGCAACAGCTACGAATATGAAATCGTACTATAAAACAATGGGAACGCAGAACATTAATCCGAATGTCACGGACAGATGATTTTTTTTTTTAGTGAATCATTGAACGTGAATGGGAAAAGTACTCCCCTTGGAATGACGTATGTACATTACTTGAAAAAAATCATTGGCATAGATATTCCAAATACGTTGTTTTTGGCGGTTAACGTCTACAATGTTTGAAGGATATTATAATAAAAATACAAGACACCGTGTAAATATAAAAGGAGATACGATAAAATGAAGATATACGTATTTAGATAGACACAAAATAGAATCCGTTTAACTACGATGCTTGAAAACCTGTCAACACGCGATCACGACAATTGAGATTAAGCATCAGGATTAAATAAGTGATCTAAAAAACATAAATGACGTTTATAGAAAAATGTGAATAACAATCAACGAAATAATAAAATAACAATTATGAATTACGTTACCCCGAATTAGCTAGAAAACAGTAGGAGAAATTTCTCAGCCAGTACTTCACACAAAGAAAATGGCGTGTTATGAAATCACGAGTATGACAACGATGTCGTCACCTGTTCTTCGTCTCTTTTATCGACCGAGTATGATCAAATCTCGATTGTTAAAATCGATTCAATATTCGATATTTACATTTGACTAAAAATGCGGCAACATTTGAAAGTTTTATCTCTCAACTAAATTACTATAGTATTATCCAATAAGAAATAATATAAGGAACAGAGGGACAACATAAGAAACAGAGATTAATATATTAAATATTTTTTTCACATGTCTATAATAGCAGAAATTATATTTGTAGAAAATAAGCTTTAATTTTATTTTTTTTTCTTATACAAATAATAAATGTAATTTATTGGAAGACGTATCTTTTTTTCGATACTCTACTTTCAACAGAATTCTCATCGTCATCCGAAATTTTTCTTCGTTTTTTTGTTTGATCATTATGCGCTTGTTTTTGTAAAGCCGTTTCGTGTGATTCACTTTGTGACATGGAATGTTCTTCATTTTCTTCATTAGAAGATACCTCTTCGTCAGATTCTTGTTTTATATCGTCTAATACAAAATGATCTTGATTGTCCACCAAACAGTGTCTAACAGCTGTATAACCGCTAAAAATACAAATTGTAATTGTCTTTAGCAAGTAAAATATAGTATATGTACATATGTGTATGCATAATACGTATTTATTATAGACATACTTTTGTTTACGATAAAGTTGATAAAATCCTTTATTACTGTTTAATTCAGCTAACTTAAACAAAAATTTTTCATCATGACTAATTACAATTAGCTGAAAATTTTTCTGATGTTGTGATCGCAATTTAACAACCCTTTAACACAGAAATAAAACGTATTAAAATTTCAAATTACAAAATGAAGATAATTTTAATAAAAAATAATTTTAATTTGTCGAAACATACGTAGCCAATGCATTTGCTAGACTATCAGCATTTGCTTGATCCAAACTTGTTGTTGGTTCATCCAGCGCAAGAATTCCACAATCTTTACAAAATGTTTCTGCTAAAGCGAGTCTTATAATTATCGACGCTAAAACCTAGAATTAAATCATATACAAATAATAAAATCTAATATTTTACTATCATCATTGCTATAAATTAAAAATTACTTTTTGACCAGCACTACAGCGACCTCTCATATCTATTTCATGACCATGTTTTGTTTGAATTAATTTGTAATTGTATGTTCTTCTTGTGCTACCTATCCCTTCAGTAGCATCCGTACGAATTTCTATGGACGTTGTATCTTTCCCAGTATATATAAGCTTCCACATTTGTTTCATGATTCTATTAATTGTGGCCATACGCTCTTCATGATATTGTATCATAGCTGTATCCAATGCCCTGCTATATGCTTTTAAATTTAATATCGCTTCTTCTGTAACCTATATATGTATATATATATATATATATATATATATATATATATATATATAT
>CAJDYZ010008820.1:21100-40276 GCA_903986555.1 Heterotrigona itama
AATTAATTTTCATATAGTTTTCCAATAATTTGAGTCAAATTGGTTGATATATATGATTTATAATCATTTCAAGCAAAATTTCATCATTATTCGTATCATATTTGAAATGTTTTGTATAAATCGAATAAAACACTACATTTACAAAGTAATTGTGTGCAAAGATTACGATCTTATATAGAAGGTGAGATAATTTATTTAAAAAATAATTTGTATAGTATAACAAATTTAATATTTTTATGTGTTTTAAAATGAAATTCTCTAATATGTATGCATGCATGTATGTCTGTATATATGTACATACATAACAAAGTATAAATGTCAAAGTATAAATTTTTATACTTTATGCATAAAATTACTATTGATATTGTAAAGCATTACATTTTATATTTTTCAGTTTGATGGAACAAAATTAGTTAAATGCCAAAAAATGAGACAATTAGGTAGATGACAACAGTTGTAGTTTAAAAACATTTGGGTAGGTAATATTAACGATAAAATAATATAATAAAATGTGTATATAAATATTTTCAACATGTATGTAGAATTTGACGCTGAGTGGAATAATTGTTAAATGTATAGTAGTGCAATTTCAAGTTTAACAAAGCTTTTTATTGCCCACTTTGGCAATGTGATACAAGTTTGCCTGAACTTACGCCTGATATTGCTTGCTTAAGAAAATTCGGGTAGGTAAGAACAAAATAACACAATACGATACATATATAAATATTTTCAATATGTATTTAGCTTGTGTAATAAAAATTATACATTAAGTAAGAAAATATTTTATTATAAAAATGTTAAACATTTTATACTCTTTATTTCAGATTAATTATTTCTTCATGTTGAAAAACCTCAAGGAATTGTTTAATTCCGAACTGTGATGTCAATATAT
Source organism: Heterotrigona itama (assembly GCA_903986555.1). Classification (NCBI taxonomy): domain Eukaryota; kingdom Metazoa; phylum Arthropoda; class Insecta; order Hymenoptera; family Apidae; genus Heterotrigona; species Heterotrigona itama. The sequence continues at coordinate 21,993 of CAJDYZ010008820.1, forward strand.
TTGCCAAATGACATAGTAATAACAGCCATACAAGAGGAGAACAGGAAATCAGCATTCTTCAATTTTTTAACCCGTCCTCTTAATATATATCAACAGTATTTGTTACAAATATACTCGTAGAGATCACAATGCAAGTAGAAATAGCTAGTCAAAGTTTTTAATTATGAATTAAAACTTTTATTAATTTACATAAAATAGAAATTACGAAGTAGTAATATGTATTCAAATATTTCAGGTAAATTGAAAGCGTCGCGTGAAATTAAAAAGATGTACTTAGACTTTGTATATGTACCAAAACGATAGAGCTTTGTCACCCGAATTTATAGCGCCTTTACATAATTTATACCTTAAAAATTTAACATATATTTTTAAAAATTATTCAATTATTTTTTCCAAGTGTCTGAATAAAGCATATCTCATTGTACAAATTTTACATAAAAAAAGTAATGTAACTATTAAAACATTAAAACTATCTTATAAATTAATCGCAATTAATCGCAGAAGAGTGATATAATTTAATGAATTTAGTTAATTTTGTTTGTCTTTTCTTTTTTTTATTTTTATTTTTAATTTATATAATAACAATCACGTATGGTTGTCATTTGGATTGTACAGTGCCATATTTTTATGTTTAATATCTGTGATTATTACATATTTTATTTATACAAAACATGTATTTAAATCAATAATTTGTTTTAAGAATTATGTGAGAAATTTATAATTTTCATCTCTAATGTTGAAAACATGGTGTTTGTTTTTTATAAAAATAATTATAGTATTTTTTTAAAGCAACTTTTTCTATACTTATGATTTTAATTTTAGAAATTATAAATAGTAGTAAGTTTTACGATATATAAAAGACAAATGATATTAATGCAAAAGATAAATTCTTATTGCTTCTTTATCATTACCATTCATTTATTTCAAAAAAAAGTCTGATAGTTTTAAATAGTTTTAAATTAAATTTGTAATTCGATGTTAATTATCAAAATAACGTGATTAAACGATTGCCAATTGTTTTTACTTATGTACATACATAAATGTATGGATAGTTTGTTACTGACAATGAGAAAATTATTCTATGCGAGAAGCATTTATTAGGGAAGTTCCAATGTCCTAAAATATAATTTAGAGTAGTAACATTACATCAAATACCTCATTAATTCGTGTTCATAAAATAAAATTGAATCCTGTGTATTTCTAGGACGTTCTATCATAACTTATATTTACCTATATTTATAAATTACCTGCATTAAAACAATGCATAGACTGGTTTTCTTATGAAAAATGATTTAAACATATTTACCTCATATTTACGTTCCCAGCGTAAATTTTTTACGCTTATGGTTAAGGTTAAACGTAGTTTGCAACAGGGTACTCGTTTACATATTTCTGTAATATCTTCTTCTTTATATATTTGATTATTTTTAGTTTAACTATATAAAATCATGTGTCTATGAAATTTGGTTTTATTTATAGCAACACTTGACTGTATGTCGAAGGTACATTATGTAAAACGCATTTTTAATATAATTATGTTCGTTAAAGTGATTTTATTCTTTGTATAATATCCCACAAGTAAAAATATTTTTTCTGATCATTTTCTATAACATCTGGTAGTTAAACTTTGTCATTTTTAAAATAAAAGATGCAAGTAGAATAAGATATGCATGAAAAATAAAATTATTTTAAACTTTAACAGATAATAAAAGCTATGTGTATACGATTTATGTACATCAAAACTATTTTTAATTGAACTTTCAGAAGATTAAAGGTATGAAAATTAAAGTTATTTTGGATTTAAAATGCTTTAGAAATATCTATAATATATATAGATCTATTATATATATATATATATATATATATAAAATAGATCTATATACATACACATACATACATGCATACATACATACACACACACATATAGTTATAATATTTATGTACAATAATTGTTAACATATATACACCTAGGCATCTCTAGATCGTTTGTTATCATGTAGTATTAACAATATAATAAAAGGCTAAAGTAAATTTATATTTATTAAAATATGTTTAGTAAATTTTTATATGTGTATTTTATTATTATTATTATTTATATATATGTAAGTATATAGTAATATTTATTTTAAAAAAATTTTATTCTTTTGTTCGTTTTTTGTGTTGTAGATTATAAAAATTTAATATAATTTGATACTTCAATTTTAATTTACATGAATCTTATATAATTATTAAATTTGATTAATATTAATATTTACAAAATAATTCAAATAATATCTGGACTAATCTTGTTATAGAATATTTAATACAATATTTAATACAATAATAGCACCTATTTTAGTAAAATTGTATTTTTATTTATGTCTATAATGTTTCAAAGATTAAAATTTCAAACTGTTGGAAATTAGAAATTATTTTATTTAGCTTTGATACATATCTTTAAACAACTGGTATTGAAATTATATAAAAAAGATTTTTTTGTACAAATATATATGATAAAAATTTTATAACTGATCAAATTAAGAGATTTTACTAAATTGTTTTTCCTTTCCTACTTTTTTCCAAAACTTTTACTACGCAATAGAAATATTTCTGCTCTTTCAACATTATGTTTCGTACATATGTAAAACATACTTAATTAAACTCGCGCTTTTTCTATAGTTTTATATTTTTAGATCCTATTTATTTTTCATTCCCTTAAATGTTACATATAATGTTCCATACTGTAAAACTTCAAAATGAAACTAAAAATTAAATTTTTATACAAATAAGTTACTGGTATTCAGTATACTTGTAATAAATTTAAGCCATAAATACGATAAGGATTCATGACATGAAAAAATAAACAAAAAACAATATAAAATTTTTTTGTCCGAGATTTCATTTTCGAGAAAATCGAGTTTGAAAATTCATGATATTTATAGGAGCACATCAAAAAATAGATATTCAATCTAAATGCTGAAAGTATTATGCATTTAAATGCATTTTAACTTTTAAAAAACATTAAAAATATCTATATTAATATCTTATGAATTAATCGCAATTAAAAGTTAAAGCGATATAATTTGATGAATTCTGGCAGTCAGTTGCGTCTTTTTTTTTTATCTTTACTTTTATCTCTAATTTTCGTATAATAGTCATATATTTCTATGTAAATACAATTATATTAACAATATAATAAAACGCTAAAGTGAATTTTAGTTATTAAAATATGTTTAGTAAATTTTTATAAAAATGTATATTTTATTATATATATGTAATATATGTAAAATATGTAACAATATTTATTTAGAAAAGAAATTTTATTCATTTGTATAGTCTTCATATTGTACATTGTGGACAATCTACAATACACGATAGTTTGATATTTTAATTGTAACTTACATAAATCTCATTTGATTAACATTAATGTTTACAAAATAATACAAGTAATAATACCTGCAATCTTGTTATAGATTTACTAGAATATAATGGCACGTTTTTCATTTTTCATACATATTAAGATTAATATAGTTTTAGACTTGTATTCATATTTACGTCTATAACGTTTCAAATTAAAAATTTGAAATGCACTATTAAAAATTCAAAATTTCTTTATTTATAAGAAAACATTTTTTGCTATTTAAATATATATAGTAAAAAATTTTTGTAGTAACCGTTCAAATTAAGACATTTTATTATATTGTTTTTTTCTTTCCCTATTTTTTTACCAAAACTTTTTATCAATATTATATTTTTCCAATACAATAATAATAGAATATATATTATGAATAGTAATAATAATAATAAGAAGAATGATGATGATGATGGTGATGATAATAATAATGATGATAACAATAACAATAATAATGATGATGATGATGATGATGATGATGATGATGATAATAATAATAATGATAATGATAATAATAATAATAATGATAATATAGTGATAATATATATTATTATAGTAATAATAATGATATATTATCAATACAGTAATAATAGAAATATTTTTATTACCGCAAAATCATGTTGCTTACATATTTAAGCTATAGCACTCTAGAATATTTAATTAAACACGCGCGTTTTTCTATAATTTCTTTTTTTTAGAGTATATATAAAAGTATATCTAATTATATTGTAATTTTTGATATTAAGTAATTTTTGAGATTAAGTAATGTAAACATTGTAATTGTTTATATTATTATGATTTACATATGTGGTCAATTATCGTTCATAATTTCATGTTTTCAATTAATTCAATTTTTAATTAGCGGCCGTTTTTATATTTTTAGAAAATTGATTTTATTATTTAGTATACATTAAATAATGTATACATTATTTCTTTGTTTAGAAAGTCTAGTAAAGATTTATTTACAAATATATCTAAAACATTCGTTTCTGTAGAGATTGACTTATTTTGGAAACACATTTAAATCATTTAGTATAGTCTTCTGTTTTTTTGTACACATCACACCTAAAAATGAAAACATAATTTAGTATCAAACATATCAAGTACAAATGAATGACTCCTAATATTTTTATAAATTCTAACAATGTGGAATAAACTTACCTCTCAATAGCATTACATTTTAAAGATAATATGTTTATATAAATATATATTATAATTTATATCTCCTAATCAGGTACATAAAATGTAGATGCAATATTTATAGAGCAATGTATATTATGTGATGGTATATTATGTGATGTCAATTCATTCATAAATTATTGGACGTATGTAAATTAAATTAAACAAAGTTGTATGATATCAAGAAAGACATGTAATGTAATAAGAAAATGCAATATATCTTTTTTTTTTTTTAATTAATAGTTTTGGGGCAATTGATGCAGTTTTTTAATCTTTACAAAGAAATATTAACATATTTTCATCTTAAACCAATTATTTTAGAAGTCGTTAGTTTAAATTTTACTACTATTTTAATACTATAATATTTTACTACTATTTTACTACTATTAATACTATAATATTCTTGTTTGAACATTTACACAATGTATATATTTCATTACACCTGCGGATACAATCATATAATTTAAGAAACTTTTAACTGTCATAATTTCCGAACTAACAGATTTAATATAAAAGTGTATTAATATATCTTTTTTAGATATTAAAAAGCTACATTGATTTCATTTTGATTTATTACATGTTTTGTCTATCTCTAATTGTTTGAAAGACACTTGTTTCAGTTACATAGGATGTGACCTTGATACCGTATAAATTTTGTTTAAAATATTTTTTTGTACAACCAATAATTTACTAGTAAATTAAAATTATCACATTAGATACACTACCTTGTATATATATTACATTATCACTTTTATCACTTATACAAATATCACAGATACTAAAAGATTCACAACCATAAATATCAGTCTTGAATTGTTTTGTGCACTTTTGCTTCTATAAAAAAATCTAATTTTGTAAGATATTTGAAATATTAAAATATCTTCCAATGTTGATCTTCCACGTCGAGAATAATTAATTTCAATTATCGTTTTAAAATTTAATATCGAAGTTAAAATTAAATGTTATCAAGATTTTTATTTTATGTAACTATTATATTATGTTTTTAATGTTGCTACCAGACAATGCTACATATAAATTTTACTTTATAAAAATATTTAACGTTATAAAACTTTTTATTTATTCAAAATCTTTTATATATTTAATAATATTTTAAAATTATATTTCAAGAAAAAAAAAAATAAATTATCGGAAACATCAGAAGTATCGTTACCTTTCTTTCTAAAAACATGTTTTTTTGCACGTTCTGTTGATTGATAGGACTAACCATTGTATTTGCTTTCAAATTTGATGAATATTTTGAATTTAACTTTCTTTTCTTCAATGGTATATCTTCATCCGAAGTTGCTTGCTTTTTAGTAGAATTCTGTAACTGTACATTTATATTCTGTGACTTAGTACATTTTATAATACTTGAAACTTCAGTTATATCTTTATCTGTTGTAAGATTTGCTTTTGTAATATCTGTATCAATGTTCATATTTCTTTCCGATATTTTGAAACAAGATTTATCTTCAGGTATATGTGACTTCTCCAAGACATTTGATATTCTTGAATCTTCTAAGAAGTTATCTTCCATGATGCACTGATTCTGTAATGTAGACTCTTCCCTGTAGGTTGTATCCACCATAGAATCTTCATGAAATTTTAATAAAGTTTGTTGTTGTTGAGACACATTTAACTGTTGAACACTTTCACATGTTAATTGATTATTTACATTTTTAGGTGAAGTTTGACAATGTGACATGTGAAATGTTGACTGTGGTGATTCACATGTCTTTTGCGTATCTTGATGATTGAGAGAATTAATAATAGTAATCTGTGAACATCTTAAACTCAATTCATTCTGATTAGATTGAACCGTAGGTGAAAGTAATTCATTTTCTTCTTTCTTCGTCTTAGTTTTCTTTTTACACCTTAATGTTCGTTTGGATGATCTAGATTGTGCACTAATTTCTATTTTATGTTTTGTAATATGTTTTTGTTTCTTTTCACAATTATCCTGCATATTTTTTTGAGTGTTTCTGTGTCCTAAAGAACTTTCATCTTGTTGCTCAATGCACTGCGATGTTATGTCAATATTACATGATAAATCTGTGGAAGACAATAAATCACAAGAATTCAAGGATTCTTTTGTCAAAGGACTAGTTACAGGTTCTACAGATGTATATTTCTGTGATAATTGATCATCCTGTTGATTTAATACAGAATTCATTGATTCATTTGATGGAATGTTATTGGAAGTACAAATTTCAGGTAAATCTTGATTTTTTACATTATTCAATAATTGGGTTTGATTAGCAGTATTTTTCTCTTGAAAAATATAAAACTTTTCTATAACATTACCAGTATTAAACTTATCAATAGAACTAGAAAGACTGCATTTAGGAAACGATTCTTTCTCTTCAGAAAATATGTTATCTGGATTGACTAAATTCGTTGATTGACTAGAGAATGAAGGTATACTTTTAATTGGTGAAGGAAATTCAAGTGCTGCTTCTCTGTTTGTGTTTAATTCAAATCCAATCATATCTATGTTGCTATTAACAAAATGATTTTGATTACTGTACAATTCCTTATCATTTTCTGAAAGTGTATTTTCCAAATCATTATTTTCAGTTATCTTTTCTTCAAAATTGAATTCAGATGTATTAAAATTTGTTATTAGAGGAATTTCGTCCTCAAAATTTTGTTCAATTAATCGCGGGTTAAGTGTTTGTACATTTGAGTACAAACAGTCACTCGAAGGCAAACCCATATTCGAATCGAAATCAAACGAAGAATTTAATATTCCAACTCTTCCAAAGCTATCTTTAGATAATGATGCCTGACAATTTTCTGTATCTAACAAAGTGTACATTTCTTCTGTTTTATTGGTGTACATATCTTCAGATTGTGAAAAAAAATCTGTAATGCAGTTTAATATACTATCTGAATTATCATAATGAAACGGCGACATCAACGGAGATTTTAAATCTCTCCAAATTTTTTGTTCATCTTCAATAGTTTCTTCTGCGTCGCCGTTTAGAACACTGTCAGAAATATTAGTCTTTTCGAATTCGTTTATGGAACGTGACTTTCCTATGTCGCCTTCTTGTGACAAATTTTGCAATGTACATCACCAATGTATATCGTGATTTGTTTTTTTGAAATATTTCATATCATGGATAAAAGATGCGCCACAAGTTTGATTATTTGTTAGTAAATTAATTTTATGTTGATTTATATCCTGTATCTTATTTCTTAGAATTTCAAAACTTTCGTTATTTTCTTTCTTAATATTGTGTCCAAATTCAGATTTTATATGATTATAGATAAGGCTTGAAGGTAATTTGTTTTCCAGAAAAATATTATTTTTTCCATAAGATTGATATTCTTTTGGTTGAGATATTAATTTATGAAATTCATTTAGAAAATGAAAATCTTGACAGTTGCACTTACTTAATAAGTCTTTTCTTTCATATAGTTCTAAAATTCTACTAAATATTTCTGTATCTGTTAATGAATTAATATTTTGTATCCAATCTGATAACAATGATTCTGCATATTGATGTCCTAAAACTGTAGTAAAAACAGTACATACGTTCATCTTATCTAAACATTCTGATCGTTGTTCTTCTGCATGAATAGTTATAATATGTTCGCTAATACGATTTAAAACATCCATACATTTGTCAAGATCATTTAATATACACATTATATTTTTGTCGCAAATTGTTGTCTTATCAATAGTATTGCTATCTGTTGTATTTTGTGTTACATCTTCGCTCTTTATTGTATTAAATATATTACTATTATGACAAGAGAAAAGTTTCACTTCATTCTTCTTGCAACAGTCTATACATTCACGAACTTTCTGAACAATGTTTTGTTTCATCGCTTGCGAATTATGACTATTTATAAATTGTAAATCATGTAAATAATCATTTTGTACATAAATAGATTCAGTTTGGCAATAAGTATTTTCTTCTATCGTATTAGAATCTTTATTTGTTGGTAACTCTTGTTTTATAGATTGTATATCTGTAATATTATTTTGGCACTCCTTTGACAAAAATATTGTCTTTATGGAACTTTTTGACTGAGAAAACAATTCTTTATCCTGAGTATCTATTTTATTAGACTCGTTGATTGTATTTCTAAAAGAAACATTATGTTCAGAAGACATATTTTCATTCCTACTTTCTCTCAATAGATTTAATACACTTTTTGGTTCTTTAATATTTTGTCCCACAATGCTTAAAAGCTTCAGTAAATATAAAATTTTGCATTGCACGTCAGTTTGTTTTATTAATGAAGTACATGTGTCACATTGTTTATGTTGGAACATAGATTTTAATTCATTATTTCTCTTATTGAGATCAAGTATATTTTTTTCCAATTTATCAGTATTATTTTGAACTGATTTTTCTTCTATTAAAGTACAATTTTCTGTACTTTCATTAACTTTATTGTTCGAAACAGGTAATTGAAAACAATTTTCAAAGTTATCTGCATTATGAGCATCTGCAATTTTTAACTGATTTCTATATTTTATTCCATCAATTTGTTTTTGCATTTTATATTTCTTCTTCACCATTTTTAGCCATTCTAAATTTCTTTGACACCTTTTCTTCTTTTTCTTTGTATTCGTTTTTAACTCATCTTCAGTTAAATCAATTAAAATTACTGCTTCAGAATTTGACACTTTTTTATATTTGTTCTTGTTTCTTAATGGAAAAAGTTGTTGATTGCTAATTGTGTTACTTTTTATTTCTTCCTCAAAAGTATGATTATTTTCTGAATTACCTTTTTTCAATTCACAGTTTGTGAAACATTTTTGACCATATGATAAATTCTAAAAAAAAATAAGGAAATATATTATAAATGTAATTATGTTATAGATATTAATAAAAAGTTTACCTGTGATAATTGAAAATTTAATTTTGAAGTTCTTAAGTGGTTATCTTTAAATTCAACAGACATTGTTTCTTCAAATATTAAAAAATTTTTACATGCAGTTTTTAAGTCAAATACATTTGGTTGTAATAGCCAAATAGTTTCATTTTCAAGTCCCTTGGGAACTTTAGGTATTATATTTAATAATTCATCATGCATTTTTGGAATACATGGACCCAATATTGTTAGAGCCATCTTATTCATTTGCTTTTTCTCTTCAACGGTTTCCTTTGTTTTTTTCCACATTTTTAAAACAAGCAAATACCTGACATAATCAATGTCTGTCAAAGATTCTACACCTTTTTTGAAACTAGTAAAACTTTTCCTAATATAAAAAGAATAAAATATATTACATAATAAGACATTTTTATCCTAACTTTATTTTTTAGACTAAAAAGCAAAGAATATAAAACATTTACATACGTGAATATAAGATCATAAATTTTTGCATATTTCTTAGTGACAAACTTAAGTTTAAGTAAAACTCTGAAAATATGCTTTTCTGAATTACCTGGAATAAAAATTAATAAATAATACTATTTGCATCTTAAATTAGAAAAAACATTATACTTTATCACTATAAAATATCTTTTGTATTAAACTTACTTAAATATATCCATAATGCTGAAAGGAGTTTTGAAGCAACTTTAGAAGAATCCATAGTGCATTTGAAAGTTTTAAGTTCTATGTCTATATATATCCCCAACAATACTGACATCTTGTTTAAATATAAGTTGCAATCATTAACATGCTGTTAAGAATATTTATCAATAAATTGTTTGTATATTGTTATTTTCATTAAATTCATCATTAATAATTAATAATTTCTAATAATACCTCTTTTATATCATTCCAATAAAGATGAAAAAATATCAATGTACTACTCAAATGATTTTTCAATTTTATCATATCCAGTGTCTTTTCGCAATATGTATTTATACTGGTTAAAACATGTCTAAAATATGGAATATTAGTCAATTATTTTTGATTTCACAAATTATGACTTCTAACGTAAATTATAAATTATAACTTTTCTTATTTATATACTACTTATATTGATCTCTTTTAATTTCAGAAAAAAAATAATCATCTTACTGTGTATAAAGGGAAAGTAAATGTTTTAACAATTGGTAACTTCTATGTCCCACAGATGAAGACATTATTTTATTAAATTTATTGATCCATGGAAATATATTTTCAGATGATTTAATATCAATAAAACTATTATCCACATGCTCTTGATTTTCATATTTCTTTGACATATTAATAGGACTATTGTGTATCCATATTAAATTTATTTCATCTTTTTCATCCATTATTTCTTTTTCTAAACTATATAAATATTTTAAAAAAATAAAAATCTATGTAATAAACTTTTTTGAAAATATATATTATCGTTAAATAGCATTTAATTAAGACTACAGAATGTTAGTAACTAATATGTTAATTTCCTATACCTCTCGTTATATAATAAAATGATGTATATCTAAATGATGTAATTATATGTATTAATATTTAATACTTGATGAATTATTGTTTAGAAAACTGTCAATCAAGATATAAGAACTGCTTCTATCAGCGTCCTATGTAGAATGAGCCGCAATTTTCAACAAAAATTATCTTATTAAACCTACAAACAAACAAGATTACATACATACATTATAATACATAAAAAATAAATATTTTAATTTTCTGATTTTTACTCGAACAATCAGTCAAATTTAAAAGTTTTTGATACCAATGTGATTGGGAATAAAAAATTTCAAAATGTATAAAAAAATATCGTTTCAAAAACAAATAAGAAGATAAATTTGATAATACATTTGATAATACAAATATAACGTATTTATTCGGATCTCTATATGACGTATTTATTTGTATAATTGTTCATTAACTCAAGCTCATTTCTTAATGAATTACGATAAAATTATAAAAATGAAAAATATCACTTTTTTAAAGTATATATCAAGCGCTGTACTATACCAATAAAACGCAAGAAAACAAAATCGTGCTACTCAATGATCGTACACGTGTTGTAACATAATATTTAATATAGCTGATGCATCGTCACGATCCATAAGGGTGCGTACACATTTGTTACTGTTGCACACGTATTTAGTGGTAATATTGGATTCGCTGTAAGGACTTGAATTTCTAATTTGTTACAGATGACTCTTCATCTTAAGTACACGGAAACGTGAAAACTCGTTTAATGAGTTTAATTTATTTTATTCAAACTCGCTTTCTTTTAGAATTGGCCATTTTCCTGATATTCATGGGGACAGCCAAATCAAGCAACGAAATCACATAATCATACATACTAACGGAACACCGTCCAACGTCTCTTGCCGTATTATTTCTTACACGTTGGGCAACAGCAACACAGCGAGGGTACGGTAACAAATATGTACACACCTTAATATAGCCACGTGTTTGATGTTTAAATACATCGTGCAAAAGAATACAACGTTGTCAACAACATGAAAGCGTGAGTTCCTTTCCGATGCGAATTTGTTTTTAGAAGCGTGGTGTGGATGCGGAAACTAAATACCCCCCACTTCCGTCATTTACACCGTGCGTTACATCGTTTACTACATACATACCCGCGTACGAAATGAAACTGAACGAGGGCGGCCGTCACTTTTATTTTTTCCTTGGAACACAAACGGTTTTTGAGTTTCAGTTTTCTCGCGTTCGCAACGATACAAGCCGCACGCGAAAAGTAAATTTATTACGAACTGCGCTACCTGCTGCCCGTGTGCTCGAAACTTACCACTGCTCTTCAAAACTCGAGTAAAACACGACGCCTGGCGTCGATGCTAGATCCACGTCGCCGTTATCGTAGCATTTAGATCATAGATACGGAAATTGCAGACACAGGTACGGCCGCACTCGCCAAGGAGCCCCTGCGCATCGTTCAAAATAACCTTTTCTCTTACTTGCAATTGCCAATGAAATATGCCATGTATTTCGTTTAACTTTTACAAACGTCCGTTTCTCCGCTTGTCAGAGCAGATTCGTGTTACTTAAATTCAACGTTTCTATGTGCCTTTATATATTTACGACTAATAAGTTTCTTCAAGCGTTATTCAAAGAATATGTCTCGTATATTATTTACATGTGTCATTTAAAAAGAAAAAGTAAATAGAATAACACGATTACGTAATTCTATTTTACGAGTAAATATAACCGTAGTCTTTCACGCATATTTCACCGATTGATTCCCCGGATCGCGAGCATCGAAATGTCATGTATTTATGTTAAGTGTAAAATTGACAGGTCTTCGCGTGATTCGGGCGTAGGTAGATAACGTCAATGAAATTACCGAAAGGAGATCACGCCGCCACGTGCGATTGATTCGAATTCAGTGAGGAAAAAAAACTTTGGTACGTACGCCCCTGAGGAGAGAAGTTGTACACCGAAGCGCAGACGTTGCTCGAACTTTTGAGCTATAATAACCGCTAGCGGCCGATCACGTATGTGACATGGCGTCCGGGTAGAAAGAAAGTTGACTGTTAAATAAGCGTTAATGTTGTTTTTATGACATTGACCAACCGAAAAGGGAACATCCGAGGCCGCGAATTTCCCACAGACACCGGCATTGATGGTAATGCATGCGAGGAAACCACAAAGGATCAGCGATGGGTAGGGTACCGCCATCAAATACCCAATCCTGACACAACCAACCTCTACTCACCTCACCTCTCATCTCCAAAGTCCGTCCATCCGACCCACTCGATATTACTACTACTGCTATTCGCGGGAGACTTTCCACGATGGAAATGCCATTTATCCATCCTGGAACACCCGCCGCGTAGCAACTGTATTCACTATTTATTCTCTATGGTTTCAGGTACTTCGAAAAGCACCAGGCCCATCCCTATCAGGTAAATATCATCCGAGCAATTGGTGTCGGGGGTTTGGAGTGGGGTAATTCGTGCACAGTGCGACTACACGCACGATTTTACCGCGATTCTTTTTCATTCTCCCTCGAAATAACGAAGATCAATTCGCTTTATGTTCGCGCTTTTTTTTCCTTTGAATAATTACGCGATCGGCTGTACCAGTGGCTCTTTCATGTTTCTTACATTACCATTTTTTTTTCTCCTCTCTCTGATAGTTTGTCATTAATCGTATTACGGTCGGTAGAAATTGGGTATAAAAATTTTGCCGTAATTCTCGAGAATGTGTAATATTTTTTATTCTTTCAAAACGTTTCTTATATTTTTCGTGCAATTTACCCGCCTGTTTTGTCCTTTAGTGCAAGTATCACGTAGTTTGTGTATGTGTTTGTAATATATATACTATTTCTCTCTCTTTCTCTCTCTCTTTATATATATATGTATATATATATATATGAAAGAGTATATTTATGTATGTGTTTGTAATGTATATATATTCTATATAATTTGTGACACACACACACGCGCGCGAGCGCACACACACACATCTTGCTTCAGATTCCGATGATGAGTGTCAAAATAATTTTGTTTGCGTAGTTGTTTCACAAAAAATTTGATAATACAAATTGAAAATTATATATATTGCGAGAAAATATCGTTTCTTCTTTCTATAAATTTTATATGTAAGAAATTTAGAAATTGTGTGTTATATTGCAGTACAAATAACATATATTATTTTTGTTGTATATTCTTCACTTGAGAAAACTTAGAATCTTATTTTACAAATGTTAAATCACGTTGAATTATTGATATACGTATTCTTTAAGTAACATTATCTTGTGTATAGATTTGTTTATTATTTTTTTTATATATTGTTGATTTATCAAAAATACTAAGATAAATGGTATGAAAAATGGACGGTTTTGTTTAAAATTCACATGAAAAGTTCAGTTATATTATATATTGTCCTTGAAATAATTCATTCAATTATTAAAAACGTGCATTTATTCTGTATGCTTTTTAACATATTTTTGCAATTTGTTCATTATCGAAAAAGTACTGCGCAAATTGACATAGTTTTTTTGATTTTGATAAAAGATAAAAATTTTATTTGCTCTTGTAAACATAACCTTACTTTTAGAAAATCAATAATTCATTCTTCTACATTATGCAGATTACTAATAGTACATTGGAACTGTTGTATGTATACATTAATTAAAGTTTCTTTTGCAATACATTATTTGTAATAATTGTATTCTAATAAAAATAACAATTTGATAATGTTTTAATTATGCTTATTCATTCATTTTTTGTTTTTATATAAGTTATAAAACTAGTAATGTTAAATTTATTTTTCTAATAAAAATTATTTTTTATCCTATGTGTAAAATTGAAATTTAATATAATAAACAGTTTTGTGTATGATTGTTTTCTGTAGCATATAGTTATATCATAACTTTTGGTATCTTTCATAATTACTAATAATAAAGTATATAATAAGTATATGAAAATTTTTATGATCATTACCAAATATTAAATTTAGTTTTTTATGCTTTTAATAGATAAGTGAACAAATTAACATTTATAAAAGTAACTCATTAAAAAAGAAATAACATATTGAAAATTTGTTTTAATCATATTTGATATTTCATATTTTTATGTAGAACGCAAAGTACAGCAGTTCTAAGGGTGGCTACTCTTCATCAACAACATCATCAGATAGTCGATACGAAGGACGTATGCGTGATTCTCCAAATGGCAATTCTTATAGTCCAGCAGGGGCCTTGGGTATGGGCATGGGAACAGATAGAGACAGTCCTCGCAGCTACACATCCAAGCCCTTATACAAGAAGGAGAGAGAAAACAGAGACTACAAGTTATCCTCCTCTAGGGACAAGTACTCGGGTAATTAAGATTTAATTATATTTTATACTATTTAGAATTATCGT
This sequence comes from Heterotrigona itama, assembly GCA_903986555.1. Lineage (NCBI taxonomy): Eukaryota > Metazoa > Arthropoda > Insecta > Hymenoptera > Apidae > Heterotrigona > Heterotrigona itama. The sequence continues at coordinate 37,310 of CAJDYZ010008820.1, forward strand.
ATGTTAAAATAATATAGTATATATATTTAGAATTATCACAAATTGAAAAATATACAATATTTAAAAATGTATTCAAAAAATATTGGATTTGTCAAATATTTATACAATGAAAAATTTGATAAATGTAATTTTATTCTATGACAAGTAATGACACAGTCATTTTTGCTATAACCTGTTGATGCTATTGTAAAATACTAAGTTTTAAAATAACACAACTTTTTTTAATGTTTTTGAAACATATGATTGAATAAAAATATATTTAAAGAATGTTATTATTAAAGAAATATCTTTATGAGCAATAAAATAAGATTTGATATTTATAAAAATATATATATATATATATGTATGTATTATGCTTACTATTTAATAATACTTACTATTTAATAATACTATTTAATAGTACAACATGTATGTATAAATCTGGTTTAATAACAAAGTTAAATAACATATTTTGTACATATTTTTACTTATAATATATTTTAATTATTTTTATAATATTGTTTTGAATAGTATTTCAGCATGTAGTATTCAGCATTGATATACTTTAAATAACATTTCAGCATATAGTACTCAGCAAAGTAGTATTTTAGCAGAATATTCTATCATTGCTAATATAGATACAAAAAACACAAAGAAAGAATAAATAGAAGAAAAATAATAGTAAGAAAACATGTTATACATTCAGTTATTTTTCATGTATTCATTTAGAGTAATAATGCTTTTATTTTATTATTTTTTAAATTATAAAATTTGTGTTATAGCAAAATCGACTGTATAATTTTTCTTTGAGAATTAAAGTTTTATTCCTTCTTTCTTCAGTATAAAAACAGGATTGTGTCTTAACATTTTCAGCTGTAACATGCTTACTTGCATATGTGTAGATTGTGCACGATCTCCAAAAGACAAGAGAAGCCGTGAGAGCAGAGATTCAGAACACAGGACCAACCATGATAGGAGTAGTGGAGAGGTAAGAATGCTATCATTCATTATTTAATTAATGTAGATTTGAACAATAACAAATATTTAACTCTTTAATTTAAATATAATTTTCAATATTTTCTAAATAGAGTTTATTTGAATCTTGTTCATTATTTGGAATGTAGAAGATTTTTTATATAGTCACAATTCTCAATTCGTCTAAATGATTTATATTCTTGAAATGTAATATATATATATAAAATGCTTACACATAATGTTTGAATGTTTTATCTGTTTTTACAGATTTTACATCCTATAAAATTATCATCAAATTCATCAAGAGAGTCCTCATCTCAAAGAAAGCCGTCACACAATTCTTGTCAGGTCAGTATAAAATGTACCTCACATGATTGTACAGAATGTATATGTATGAAAGAAGAGATATCAAAAAGATAGTTCAAAAAAATAAAAATTAATAAGAAGTAATTGGATATTTGTATTACATACATGTATCATATATGCATTTGACGCGATAAATAATATAAAAATTTAACGTTGATTTAATAGCTATTAGTATTTAGAACATTGTTAAAAAGTTATACACAGTGCATCTCATCTCAAAAATTAAAAAATTGTCAAGTATCGAGGTCCGATAGGTATGCAGGATCAACATCGTGGACAAATGTAATTTCAACTTTTCGAGTTTTGGAATTCTTATGAATATATTCCATCGATTCAGTCATTTCCGGAAATTTTAGAACAGTCTGTTTAGGACAAACGTGGTGATGAGCGAGGAGGTGCAATGGAACGTTCAGCCAGGTTTGGTGATTGGTCGGAACATATGAGTTCCTCAGGCAAGAAGTATTATTACAACTGCAAAACAGAAGTTTCTCAGTGGGAAAAACCACGGGAGTGGATTAGTCGAACAGAAAATCGGCAACGGCAGTCTAATGATTATTCTTCTAGGTCAAGTACGTCTAACAATATTATATCATTAAAAAAATTTCTTTAATTTAAAAATGCTTCTTTGCTTACCGTTAGCATTCTTTTTTATAAAAATACAATTTCTTATATTTCATTATAATAAAAAATAAATCAAATTATGATTTGTTTTTTCATTATTATAAGTTTAGTTTTTGTAGTTTTTTTAATTCTGATCATAGATGTGTTTAATATTTGTTTCAAATTAATATAAATTTGCCTAATATAATACATGATAAATGCAATATGGACTACAAGGAATTAATCATATAAGAAGTTCTAATTTCTACTCTTTACTATATTTAATATTAAAGAAATTGTTCAATACAGAATTTCATTTTCTTTGCACATAGGTCATGATAAACATTCCAACTCGCGGTCAAATAGCAGTAGCAGTGTGCGAGATGGTAAATCATCGCGACAGCCTGACAAACGAGAATATTGGAGTTCATGTAGTGGAAGTGGCGGTGGTAGTAGTAGAGAAGATGTTTCTGTTAGGGAAAGAGAAAGAGAGAAAGAACGAGAAAGAGAACGAGAACGCGAAAGAGATCGAGAATCAAGTAGAGAAGAAGTGGGAGTGGAGCGTCAAGCTCAAGACATGGATATTTCTCCAGGTGATTCTACCCCAACTTCCGAACCTCTAACATCTTGTACCCACGATCCACTGCCTCAAGGTCCTGTTTTGTTGGCCACTGGTATGTTCTATCTAAGAAGTATAATGATGAAAAATGAAGGAAGTAGGAAGATTATATACTAATAGGTTGATAACTGATTATAGCATTACCTCGGTTAACATCACACCCACCATCAACACCACAAACACCTGGGAAACTTAATTCACCAACGCAACAAGGAAATAGTAATGCTCCAGGTCCACCGGTTTCGCTAGCAAATCTTCCAAGACTCTTATCTCAAATCACAGGCAATAAAGAACAACCGGATATTACACCACAAAAAGCACTACAAACACTTCAAACAGCTGCAATTCTGTTGTCTAGACAAGTAAGTTCGTTAATAATATATTATATTCCGTTTATAAATATCGTGTCAGAAATATATTTTTTTTTT
>CAJDYZ010008820.1:60759-77018 GCA_903986555.1 Heterotrigona itama
AGCATGTATAGCGGTGTGCAAAATTTTTTATTTCATTTTCATTTAAAAGAATTTTAATTAATATTGAACATAAGAACACGATAAATATAACAAACGGGTATAGTTATAATATTATAGTGTCACATTAGTTATATAATATTGTACATTGTGTCTTGTCAAAATTGATGAAAATTTGAAAATTGTTTCATCAGTCGGCGACTTTTAAAGCTTTTAAAATGGTAAAACATGGTAGAAGTAGAGAATATCTAAGAATTTGGTGAAATGGTTCGAAGAGATCTATGCGATTTGATATTCGAGTATCTAATCGATCTTCACATATCTATGCACTTGTGCATTTCTAATTGAATATCCAATCGCGACCTCTTCTCAACTAGCAACTGACACGGAATTCACCAGGAAAACGAGACATTGATGCGACGAGGAACGCGGTTAGGAGCTACTTTTTTAACAAACGACACAGAAAGTTTTCGACGTTTAAATGTTGCATTCACACATAAATTATATATTTTGCAGAGAATTAAATTGGTACTTTCTAGAGCTTGAAATTAAACAGACAATACGTGCTCGTCGATGATAAGATATGACGAGTGAGATCGTTTGTATATGTATCCATATTTTTTATTTGCATACGAAAAAATATTATCACTTGATTTGTATTTTACATTTAGATGGTAAATAGTAAATTTCAGATATTAAATGTTTGTATTGAAGACAAAGTATCTCGCACTTATTCTATACGATGATAGTAAACATGTAATAAGTGTAGGAAAAAAATATGTATAAGAATTATTTGATATACAATGTATGTATAAATAGATGATATCATATTCTTTTTAAAAGTAAAAATCTTTTTAATATCACATTAACAGTTATGTTTCATTAGAATAAACGTATATACGTTGCTAGGTTCAGAAAGAAAAAAAGATGTCTGTATCTAAGTAGGAAGAACTTGCACGATGATCAGCGAACCGCATCACCCTAAACCGGACCGTCTAACCCTCGATGACCAAAGCTTCCTTATTCAAGTTAATTGTTGTTTCTGCTTTGCGCCAACAATGAGATGCGATCATACCTTCACCTCGAACATGTTGATTAATGTAGCCGTGAAATTTAATAGTCCGCGAGAAAGTGTTTCGCATGCTCGAGCCACGCCACTGTTACCGATCCTTTTATAATTACGCACACGTTTAGGAAATATCATGAAATATTCAGAATGAAATGAACCGATAAAATCCGATCAGTTTAACAGAAACTTATTTGCAACAATAAATTATACGTATTGCCAGATTTTTTTTAGATTTTTGTTTTGCCTTGCATTATATAAATTATTATTTGACCGTAAGAATAAAATTATTTATAATCAATAAACTGTCATCGTGACTATCAATCATAACATTAATAATAGCATAATTGCTAGTTCTCTTCAAACGGAATGTCATGATTAGAAACGAATGAATTTGCGAGGCAAACTGCACACATCATCCCGTTATCACTACAGACTGGAAATTTTCTTGTAGCCTGATGCAAATTGATACGGTATTCTTTAAAATTAAAATAGTGAAACATATGTATAATGGATGATCTCGATTTGTGTGTCCATGTTCAAGTATCCTCTCTAATTAATTAATAGTTACGATTACGCAGAAATATTAATTGGAATGTAATTGCCGTTTAAAATATTTCAAAGTCTATTACTCAACATCGGACCAGAAAATTAATTCCAAAATTAATACTTTATGCATAATGATAGGATGATATTTAGAAAAGAATTATCTTTGTTAATGACTTATTAACATTTTCAATGATGTTCCTCGTTAATAATTTCATCTTTCTTTCTTTAGGTAATTGTTTCGGTTCTTCTTCAATGGAGGTAAACTATAATAAGTTATTAAATATTTATGAAATATACGTCATAAATGTAGTCTCTTTTATTATCTTTTCATAGTTTTGACAAGAAAGAAAATTTCAAAGAAATTCCTTACGGATAGATATTTTAATAAGAAGTATTTTTCAAACAACGTCGGAAGCAATTCTGAAGCAGGGTAAGCTTCGTGTACTATCAATTTTCTAGACTTTCCAACGTTCTAGACCTGCTCTGAGCATTTACCTCGTCTGTTCCAGATCGCGAGGTATTAACTTGTCCACGCGATGCATCCAGCGAAATCAACATATCCAAATCGAATATTCGTCACGGCTGTTTGCTAGGAGGGTCCTGTCATCTTCTCGAGGCTCGGCGATGTCCCATCAAAAGTTGGCCTGAATACCGAAGGAGTACGTAAGTACAGAGGACGAACAACAGTCAGTCGCACAAGTCAGCCTCGTTCTCGATGGCAACCAGCACATCGGTCGTTACCTGGCTGGAGAGGTGGTAGAGAAGAGTAGCAAGTGGGGAGTTGAACACTTGGACGACTTCCTGCCAGGGAGTAAGCACCTCAGTCTTCAGGAAAGATTGTTTCACGTCGGTCGTTCGAGTCCACGATATCTTAGAAAGTTACCCACCACCAAAGGGAACACGTATCTTCACGTCGGAAGAAAGAGAAAGAAAGGAAAGAAAAAGAAAAAAGGGAAGAGAGGGAACAAATCTCGCGTCTCGTCCGAAGCAGTTGTACTCTTTAAGCTAAGGTTTACAAGCCTTCCGGTTCTCAGTCGGCGTTTAACCGGAAATGATCGCGAAATGACGTCGCGGTACATTCGGTGAACTCGCGGATTTGAGTGTGCCCCTTTCCTACTGGATTAACAACAAGATTGAGGGTCAGATCCTTCATTAATTGTTGCCGCGGTGAGACGATTGTCAGCTGATTTTCGGAGTCAGAGTTGATTGGAAGAAGACCTCAGATCATAAAGCATGGAGAGAACAGCTGTGGTTCTTCTGATCGTCGTCGGCTTGGCTACGAAAGGTTTGTTTTTTGTCATTTAGTTTTGGTAATTTTCGTTTTATAACTAGGGGAGAGTCTTCTTATTCCTTCACTCGAGTTTTTTAATCTGTTGATAAAAGGATTCTCACATTATCGCAGTATTTATATATAGAATATCACATTTGAAACGTCCCACACAATTATCTCCTAAGCTATTCGTTATAGAAAAAAATGTTTCAAATAAAATTCATTTTGTTTCAAAGGGTATACATCTTATGATAGCTACAAATTTTGTGGAAATCATGCCTCTGAGATTTGAAGGTAACTTTCATTTTTTTTTGAAAAAATGGAATTATGTATTTTTATTCAGATAGATGTACAACGTATTCCATGACAAATTCATCGACCTAAATATATCGTCGCAATGTTCCAAAGTCATTCAGGATCATTTAAAATGATCTATTCTACCGTTCAAAACTTATCTTCATATTTTACTTTGTTCCTGGAAGACAGTTACATCTTATCCTTTAATGAAAATAAATTTTGAACGGCAGTAAATGACCTTGAATAAGCTTGGAATACCAATATATTTAGGTCGATGAATTTCATTTAAAAAAAAAAAAACGAAGATTATCTTGAAATCTCAGAGTTTCATACAAATTTTTGATGAAGAAGAGACTTAATTATAGGAGAGACTCCAAGATAATAAGATAATATTAAATTGTACCATACTATGCTATATATGTTACATCATTTTAATGGAAATTAATCTTGAGGATTAAACTTTAATTTAAATCGCTTGAGTGAGTAAATTATAAAGAAGAATAAAGTAATGATGTGCCATTCCATATGTACTTGTACGCAATCCTAACATTTTATCCGACATCGTGGTAACAAGTTTATGGACAAGTTTACTTTAAAGTTCACATTACGAAAGAACATTTAGGAAACCTCTCATTTCTCTATCTTAAAAAGAGCATCTCCTTGCTCTTCTAATTAGGAATATAGGAAATTCACGAGTGTTTTAACAAACAAAGCCACTCTTTCTAGGAGATTAAAATCTACAGAGAAAACAATATAATTTTTTATCACGATAGAATTAAGAAGCAAAATGTAGATTTCCTTTCAAGTGTTACATAATTAAACGAAGCTTTAACAACTCGCGATAAAAATATTATACTATTCTACGACCTCTTTTTTTTAACAACGATATGTCTGACAGTAACAAACAAATCTTTTACGATCGTTTTCAGCGTGATTATTCAATAATTTTAATGTGTCTCTCTATGTAGCATACTCCAAAGTCTATTTAAGTGTCGAGATTGAAATTCTTAATTATCTATTATTTATTATGATCATCATTTATATTAAATTTATTTATTTACCGTCTCTCACAAAAATAGATACGTGGAAAAGGTATTTTTATTTATCGCGTTTCTTTGATGAATAACTTCTTGGTGATGAAACCGGATGTAAGCCTTCCAAAGTGTATTTCCATCTATATCTTGGAAGGGCAAATAATTTCTTCAGTGTCGATTTCACCGGCTATGAAGCTAGCAAAACTCATTCTCTCAACTGGATGCATCTATTCTTACCATGCAAATCCATTTCTGTCGCGTAAAGCGGTAAAATTGCACGCATGTTGGCTTTCTACTTAGACTCTTTGCATTTAATGGCAAGTGCTGACAAAGATTCTTGTTTCTCACTTATGTACGTGTTTGTCGGTACTCTATGATTTTATTGTGATTTAAGCACCCATGAATAATAGGATGGTAAGAAAAGAATTCAGATTTTTAAGACAATGGACAAATGAAGAGTAATTGTTCGGGAAATTAATATTTCCTATATCTGCAAGGATTTAAGTTGAAATTAATAGATTATCAATAGATAATCCATCCTTAAAGAGATTTACTGAAATCTATTTTATTATATTTAACATAATAGAAAGGATTTGCAGGTATTTATGAAAAAAACCACATGGAGAAAGAATTTTCAGATACTGTCAAGTCGGCTCGTGTTATGCGATCAAACTGTTTTGCAAAGTGTTCATTGCGTCCTATTAGAAAAGTTGTCGTAGATCACCTACGATTAATTCACCTACATTGTGTGTGAAAAACGATTCATAAAAGTGGCTTTTCTACGTTTAACGATCGCAATCACTTCTCATAGTAAAGTGACGGTTTGCCCGTATTTCCCACGTTTCATCGGGAGAGCCACACACTTTTCTGTTACGCAGTGTTTCCAACTACTTCCTGAACACTGGTGTTCCCAACTAATTACACTCTTCCGTTCCGATCGCTACTCAGTCGTGTCGATCTTCCCCTCGTTTCTTTTTCCGCAGCCCTTTCATTTCCTTTATCTCTTTCATTCTTGTCTTTCATTCTTCCTTTTCGAGCTTTCCTTCGAACGATCCGATCGATCGAATGATTATCCCTCGGCGGTGTTTGATTCACATAGGTATTAAATTCTTATCGCGAGTACAATAGCCTTGCTTGTCTCCTTTTTCTTATCGTCTTACGATACGTCCACGGTTGACGAGGGGTATAATTAAAATCTTAGTGAAAGCATACATTATCGTACCGAGATCCAGAAACGCCGTGGCGAAATAATAATTTTGGTTTTCGCAACTGCGTAACGGTGACAAGAAATTAATCGAAAACGCTTGTAAGTATACAGCGTAATTTACTAAACTCCACTTGACTTTTGTTTTTATTAGTTATTGCTCGAAATTAAAATTTCAGGGCCGTCCCATTTCATTTTCGCGCGAGAAACGTATGAAGATAGAAATAGAACTTTTTTTACGATGCAGTTAGTCGAAGCTGGTATTTCAGAAATAGAATGTAGAAATTTATGAAATTGTAAAAACTTTATAGAATTTACAGGATGAATTTCTAAATTGGGAATATTCTCCTACCTCGAATCTCTCATTACTCTTGCCTACATTTTCCAAGAAAAACTTCTTCCAAAGAAGACAAATTTTAGACACCCAGCTCATAGTCTGTGAAAAATTACAGTTCCGTAGTTTATTATCGTAAACATTAATGGATGACAACGCTGTCGTTTACGATCGGCAGACAATTTCGCAAAGGGGACGTCCGCATTTTGGCGTCGCGACCTACTGACCAGCGGCATAGAAATCAGGAAGAGATCGGAAAACTGGTAGGTCCCGTGAAATGATCGAAAGCGACTGACACGTGCGTGTTACACATTCGCGTGTGTGTGCAACGCACGTCAGTTTCTACCTTGAAAACAAAAGGTCGACGTGTTTAATTAGCCTGGCTCAGTTCCTAATTTCCCACGATTCCGTGAAGTAACGGGAGACTCTGACGAACAAGGAAGAAAAAGAAGGCGGAGTTCGACCTTCCTCTTCTCACCTACTTTTGCCCTGATTATCCACTTTTCTTTGGACGTGGGCGAACCGTCGAAACCACGTGTTGCATTACGAATATCCAGTTAGAAAGACGTTTATCACCGGCTGGTTCACGTTGGCCCGCACGTTTCTCTTTCTGTGGAAACTACATCACTGGATTTCGAGGATGTTTCATGCAAATTTATAGATAGAATAGAACTCAACTCAGAACGGATTCAACTTTATTCAGCTTTTTCCAATTTCATATAGTTCTAGAATCTAGGTGGAGCAATTAGTATTAGTAGTGAAAAAAATATGAAGCGAATCTTTGCAACTGCTTTTCATAGTTTTCACAGTGTTGAAAAATAAAATTTGATAGCAAAAAAAAAAAAAAATAATAGATGAAATAGTACCTTAACATATATTATAGCTGGTCAGTTACTATAATTTGGATATTTTATAATTTTGCATTCTAGATTTGCATCTTTAAATGTACAAAATTCCGCACTTTTATCACAACATTCGTCATACAATTTCATCATAATCTAATGTTTCAAATGATAATCCTTAAGGATTGTATTGTATTGTAATAATTTCCTAACAATTTTGTCAGATTATTTCTCAGGCTTATCAGGACTCTTTGTTTCTCTGCAAATGTTCACTACTTCTGTATAGTATAGAACTCCAATTAGGATTTGGATTTAATTTAATTAATTTAATTAATAGGTTTGTATATAGTGTGTAGTATTCTTTATATTTTCGACACGGATATTTTTTGACAGTACGTTCTAAATTAGTTCAGTTAAATTAGAATAGTTCAGTAGGTTTATGGCTGGTACATATTTGTATAATCAGATGAATGTTAGAATAAAGTGATTCAACCAGTTTAACCAGTTTATGAATAGTAATAAGGAAAAGGTGTGCGTTCATGTTGTCAATACTGCAACTATCAAATTATCAAAATGACAAGTTTCCTGTTTTTCTTTTCTTGCAATTATCAAGGATGTGTAGACACTTTTCACAATATTAAGATTAACCTTTATCGAAACTGAAATATAATTACTATATTCCTTATTTATTTTTAACATTTAATTATAAGCTATACGTATTAGATGTTGGTTGTTTCAGTGTTAGATGTGAGAATCATTTAGTTTCCTAGACTTTCAGCCACAGGAAAATGAATTAGGTATTTATTATAGAAACTTTGTTAATTCTTAATTATGATAATATCTTTGGATTGTAAGTGAGGTACAATTAGGTTGCTTAATTTTAGAATGACTTAAAATTTATATTCCTATACAGTTTATTATACAGTAATTGGACGATATTAAATAAGATCTTAAGAGAGCAATTTTAAAATTTTTTACACACTTCAGTTAGATGTTTTTTAAACTTCTTTCATACTTCGCTGTTTTAGGATCAAACGTTGATAAGATTTGTGCGAATGATTTTTGACTTACGGTTAGAGATCCGACAGCGGAATGCACTTGCCTCGATCGACAGACCAGATAGCCGATAAAATTGCTATGATAATCACTACTAAAAGATAACGGTTGAAATAGCGGTGACCTGATATCCGCACCGGAATAACTTTTACCCTTTCCATGCAATTGTAACTCGCTGTGTCCACTCTACTGACCCACATGTATCCCGCGCGCACGCGAAATACAAGTAGTAATGAAATTCTAATTAATCGTATGTAAAAACGAAAGTTCTAATTACAACACGCCCAACGGTTCTCAGAAAAATGCTGCAGATAGCCTGTTTCGTCCAATAAATAAAAGATGTTCCGAAACTGCGCGCGATGATCGTATTGTAACGTGCAGTCATACATTACTTGAAATGAAAAGAATATTTAATTTTGGACAGAGTTAGCCGTATGGATCGAAACTTAAAGCCATCAAGAACTTTGAGCTAACGATCTGATAGAATAATGTTGATACATCTGCAAGGATCAAGGCTAAGCTTGAGGCAACCCGATTACTGTCAAAGTCCAATTAAATTGCAAACTGTCTGCCATTAGACAGTGTTACGGCAGAAATACATACATTGTGCATCGATCGACTATCGTATTTCGTACGATAATAATTCGTGTAATACCGCGAATACTTTAGAAACTGGCGGCAAGAGATACCCTTCACGCATAATTGTGCCAACTTTCATCGAGCCGGCGCGCAACCTGTGCACAACCTGCGCGGATGAGTGTAATTGAGATTCTTACCAGGCTGCCTTTACCATCTTTGGCTGCTTAATTAAAATTGCTTTCGCGAAATGATTCCTGTTTTTATTCAATTCTTATTACAAGCCGTGTCTCAAATATTGTATTTATTATGCATGAACTTCAATTATGTGATATAGCGAACGATCGTATATAATTTTAACATTACGCGCTACCGTCGTTGAAATCGTGAAAAAGCCAAGTGCTGTATAATTTCGCTGTCGTGAACTGTGCCTTGCAAAAACGATCGTATTGTTCGATATCTATTTCGCAATTATAACATATTGAAAATATTTAATATTCAACTTGATGCTACAAATATTAAAATATTAAAATTTAATACTGGAACTTTAAATGTCTTGGTAACTGAAAAATTTTCCACAGCATTTTAACCGAACGATCAAGAGTGTGACAAGTCTCATTAGCAATGTAAACGAGAACAAAAATCAGTATGTACATGAAATCCAATTTTTCAATTAGTATTTCACTCGCGTTGCGACTGACTGACTTCCGTTTTTGCTTCTGTACGTACCGAGCAACGTAAATCACGGCACACACCTAATTAAAAAACAAATATCGACGGAGTGAAAGAGCAGCACGTATCGTGCGGCTTTGCATCCAGAGGTTCAGTGTAAGTTCTGTTTAGGTTCTGCCCCGGTTTGCGGCTTAACAATTACGATGATACGAGGCAGCAACCTACATTAAGCGGATGCAACGAACCGTCAGCTCAGCTAAAGAAGAAACTTTTGCGGAAAACAAGGTGCTCGATAATCTTCGGCAAGCATACGCAGACCTTTGCGCGGAACGAGGTCGCTTGTTCACTCTTTTCAGCGCGCTGAAAATATTACGCGTACATGTATGGATCGTAACAATCGCGATTGAATCTTTGCATAGGCAGATTTACTGCTTGAAAGAATTTTCTGAATAATTTTTTTAACATTGAGCGTGAATTAAAAATCTTGATGCACTTTATCCTTGATAATTAAAATTCTAATAAAAATATTATATAGAAGGAGAACATGATACCATTTCGAGCTGAATATTTAGTTGTCGAGAATTTGAAGAAAACGTTGTGTATCTTGACTATAATCTGATCGTACTAAGTTTTTATTTATTAATAAATATCAACAGTGTTTTCACAATTGATAATTTTTAACTAAATTTTAATATCTTTAATATATAATTTGGTACATTGAAAAAGTTACATTGTATATGCTGACATCATTGCTTTCATGACTACAATATTGCTCGTATTAGCAAACAGCGATTGCGACAGCAAACAGTGCTCAATTCTTCATATCCAGTTACGGTTTCACTTTTGTCTTCTTTGTTTGCCCATTCAGGGCAGATGTTTGAACGGTGGAAAAGCACACGCGGTGAAATAGCGTTTTGATACTTTGGTCAGGCTCGGAATAGGGCAGGAAGAGCAGCAAACTGACTGATAAATATGTAAATCGCGTAGCACGAACCGTTATGTAGTCATCATTTCTGTGTCTACATTCGGACACTCTTCAGTTAGTTATTTCTTGAGATGCCTCGTTTCGACAGCTACGATAAAATTACAAATATATTCTTATTTTGGAGGGAATAAAATCTAACGAACATTTATAGTCTCTCTTTTGTAAATGTGGAACTTTCATATCAGGAATAATTCGTATTCTAATCCGTGTTTTACTTTGCGATAAAATTTAAGAAAAATTTAAAATACATAAATATGTATATTACTTTAATGTATGTATATAATATATCATACATGATATAGGTATATAAATTTAATATATGTTTATTAATTTAATATACATATGTGTATTACTGTATATAGAGATATTTCTATCTTGGGAATTAGAAATAGAAATTTAGAATCTTATTACATACTGTTTTTATAGATCTTTTTAGACCTACTTAGTGGCCATTTTATATTCAACAAATAGCTTCAAGATGTTTGTCTGAGAAAGTATTTTTTGTACAATATATTTAGACGAATTATTTGTCAAAAACTTGGTGATTTAAATATGTATATTACTTTAATGTATGTATATAATATATCATACATGATATAGGTATATAAATTTAATATATGTTTATTAATTTAATATACATATGTGTATTACTGTATATAGAGATATTTCTATCTTGGGAATTAGAAATAGAAATTTAGAATCTTATTACATACTGTTTTTATAGATCTTTTTAGACCTACTTAGTGGCCATTTTATATTCAACAAATAGCTTCAAGATATTTGTCTGAGAAAGTATTTTTGTACAATATATTTAGACGAATTATTTGTCAAAAACTTGGTGATTTTAATTTAAAATGTTTGAAGATGTATGAATTTCTTCAGATATTGTAAAGGCTATTTATTTACCGAGAGACATGCCGCTAACAAATCCATTTTCACAATGAGGACTAAAGTCGCGATTTTTAACGAATCTACGTCGAAAAATCATTGTATTAACACTTCCGTTATCTTTTGTCAGAGACATATAGCATCGTAGTCGCGCGCGTACCCATTGTGTTTTAAATCGAGTCCTACAAGTTAATATATTTACAGTTAACAGTTATGATCTGCCAGGAACCGTTATCGATAAATTTCAGGCCCATCTAATTTTCCTTTTGTAGCTTTGACAATCGACATCCTGCAATAAACCTAAATACCAAAGTTCTACTACAAACCACTTTCTTCAATGCTCCAATCTACATATTTTCCATTTTTTTCCAGTCTTTCTTCTGTCTTTGATTTAACACTGACTTTCTCACGAAAGAAGACTCAATGAACTCAATATTAGATTACGTTGAAAGTTACTCTAGTTCTACGTCTACGCGTTGGTATATTCAGAATAATTTTCTATGTGAGAAGGATTTTTACATGAAAGAAAAGGGAAGATCAAGTTATTGTGAATATAACGCAAGTAAAAACATTCTGACGCATTTCCACGGATTTTAAAATTCTACGAAGATTACAAAATTATTGAAATTTCGAATCAGAAACGTCTACGTCGATTGTAGCAAGAGAGATTTTTCATACTCGAAATACACACAATTCTCAAAATTCTAAATTCATTCTGTTCTCAGTTGCTCGCAGTTTCAATCTCCGCTACCTCGGCGTTCCAAAGTGAAATTCCTATGACTTGAGGAGAGAACGTTTCGAAGCTTCTCGTGAATTATCTCTCGAAGCTCGCTCCTCGAAGGAAAAAGGCAGCGACAGCGTGAAAGAGAGAATGGCCAGTAATCATTCGGTTTCCGCGTACAAAGCGAACAATGGATCCGCGCGCGTGGAATGCAAATCGCGTTAGAAAGCAACTTGGATCCTCTCCGATCCGATAGCCAGAACGACGACAAAAAAGAGGGAAAGAAAGAATCGACGAAGTTGTCGCAGAAGAATTGTCGAGCGTTACGCAAACGGACGAGGTGAAATTTCGCGGGGGACCTCTCGATTTTTCATGCTCGATGTTCCCCCTTTTCTTTGTCCGTTTTCGATTTACACGTACGCGTGCACGTATGCTGTTGTGTGTACGTACACGTTGGCATAGCCGATGACTTCCTAGGTGATTGCGCGAAAGCCGCAGGATGTGAGCTGCTTGCATTATCGTTTCCGTTACGGGTTCGTGGCGTTTTCTTCTGCTTATCTACGCCCACGAGCAGCCGGTAGTTACCAAAGATTATTGATTTAACGGCTCGTGATCCCCTCGATACAATCTGCTCCCTGGACTGGCAATCGGTTCACGGTTGCGATAGATTCTTTTTTTTTCGGTCCTACGGTTTCAAAATGAACACTACTTCTGTAGCTTTTCTCTCGATCGATCTGCTGATCTCTCTTTGAAACCAATGAAACCAGTGAAATCACACAATGTTGTTACGATAGTTACGGTTGATATATATTTGAAACAACCGAGGAAAAACTTGTCATGTATCTGGAAAATATTCCTCCAAAATTTTGTCTCAAAATATTTCACGTAATCGAGAATTCAAACTAAAATTAAAATTAAAAAGTTCTGACTTCAGCGGTCTACTCGATTCGTCATTTCAATTTGTTCCTCAAAGTGTTGCGTGGAGTAACAGATTCGCCCGCACGCGAAACCACAGGGAACGTAGTATGTAGCGCATTTTATGTATTACGGAATTCTTCTTACGAAAACCTTCTTCCGTTTCGTTCTTGAAATTGATATATCTGGTAGAAGAAACAGCTTTAGCCAATTTAGTAATTTCCATTGAATTTTGAAACGGTATTACGAATATTTTAATACAAATATAATAATCATTATTAACGGTATTAAAAATAAATTACACGTGCATTTCCCGATTTTTACATCCTGGCTCGCAGAGAATTAATTGAATCTATGACGAGTCTTATTTGAGACGAGTAATGCGAGATTAAATAACGAATTGTTTAACGGTCGCGCTCGACAAACTGTTGGAATCCAACGGTACCGGTTGAGGATTAATAAAAATAATAGAAGAAAATAGTGCAACAGAACAATGAAAATGAAATGAGAGAAACAGACACGGTACGAAGGGAATCACGAAGGGGTTCACACGAGTTACATTAAAATCGTCGTAATTGATCCATTATGTATGAAATACTCGATTACGAGGGTAATTTCAAGAGACGTAGCAGACAGAACATAATTGAGAGGGAACACCTTGGCTCGATTCAATTTCATTCGCCTTCCCATACAGTTAATTAGTTTTCCTCTATCTCTCGAAGAATTCTTCATTTCTTCTTTGAAAAACGGGCGAGGTGATGTCTACATTGCTCAGAAAGAATCAAATTGCTTTGTAACTGCACGTGCACCATGCAAATTTTGTTGCATTGTAGTTCTTAATTATACAAAAATATAAAGAATAATCGGAAACTGAGGCTCCTTCGTCTGTCTGTATTGGTTTCACAAATTGTAGCCTACGATGGAACATCAAATTTTCAAGTTGCGTCTCTTGATTTAAATCCTAAACTTAATACCACGATGATAGTCAACCGCAGTAAATTTTCGAATTCAGCTGGCAACCAATAAATGAGAATTTTGAAAATTCGAACTAAAATTTGTCGTGAAAGATGCAACAAAATCTCTGGGGATAATTTGATCAACGTAAGAATTCGTACATAGAAAAGATACAAATCGACGCGTTAATATATGGATTTTTATTTAAAATCGGGGGACCGAAAACGGGCCATTTTTTTCGGTCACTTTTTGCACGAACACCTACCAACAAGCGTACAGCGAATCTGACTTGTTAAAATTCAAATAAAAACAGAGCACGGACAATGATCGCACTTCGTACTTTCGTGACTAATTATACACAAATAATGCAATGTTTTATTGCTCGCTTGGTAATCAGTGTAAAGCACTTATGTGATGGGCACCGACGGGCAATCGTGGCCGCTGGCCTCCGGTGAGACATGCAACTCACGTCATCACGCACGAGCTGCATTAAAGTCGTTGCAAAGCGGGACGTTGCCTCATCGAGCGTCGGAGTTTTCAAGCTGATGATTTCAATGGCCGGCGAGAGCCTCGCCACCTCCGTGAACGCGAATGGACATTCAGCTCGCCGTGATTCGGTCTTCCCCGTTTCTCTTCTTTTCTTTGCCTTTTGTCCGTCTACCGTTCGCTTTGCGCAATTAGAATCGGCGATCGATCGAAATCACTGGTTGCATATTATCAGTGCATGATCTGATAGAAGTTTTCGATGGTAAAAAACTTTACAATAATTTGAGGTAAAAAAACCTTACAAATATTAATGTTTGGTAGTTTTCTTACGATAGAAATATGTCGTATTCTTTCTTGGTACTTTTTATTGAGAATGAGAGGTTTTTTTTTTGCAGTAAAACACTGACTGGTATACAAAGTTACTTCTCACCTTCATTGATAAGAAAAATCATATTTTTCTTCCTATTAAGATCCATTTAAACTCAATGCAATTTTAAAAAGAACTTTTTAAATCTTATTTTCTTTGAGTCTAGGTGTAATAATTAGTGTATATTGTATAATGTATAGTAATTTAATGATTCACATTTAAACTCAATGCAATTTTCTTATTTTTATTGAGTCAAGTTCCAGTAAAAACTCTTCTCTGCAGCTTATTGTAGTAATTAATGTAATTGTATAATATATAGTAATTTAATGATTCCCATTTAAACTCAATGCAATTTAAAAAGAAAAAACTTTTTAAATCTTATTTTCATTGAGTCTAGTCCAGGTTCCAATCAAAAGTCTAACTCTTCTTTGCAGCTTATTGTGGTAATTAATGTATATTGTATAGTATACAGTAATTTAATGATTCCCACTTAAATTCAATACAATTTAAAAAGAAAAAACTTTTTAAATCTTATTTTCATTGAGTATAGTCCAGGTTCCAGTCAAAAGTCTAACTCTTCTCTGCAGCTTATAGTGGTAATTAGTGTATATTGTATAGTGTATAGTAATTTAATGATTCTCATTTAAACTCAATGCAATTTTAAAAAGAACTTTTTAAATCTTATTTTTATTGAGTCTAGCCCACGTTTCAGTCAAAAGTCTAACTCTTCTCTGCAGCTTATAATTAGTGTATATTATATATACTATATATTATTATATTATATATTATATATACTATATATTATTATATTATATATTATATATTATATATACTACACTTATAATTAGCGTATATTATATATTATAATGTATAGTAATTTAATGATTCCCATTTAAACTGTCTAGCTCAGGTTTCAGTCAAAAGTCTAACTCTTCTCTGCAGCTTATAATTAGTGTATATTATATATTATATATACTATATATTATTATATTATATATTATATATTATATATTATATATACTACACTTATAATTAGTGTATATTATATATTATAACGTATAGTAATTTAATGATTCCCATTTAAACTCAATGCAATTTTAAAAAGAACTTTTTAAATCTTATTTTCATTGAGTTTAATCCAGGTTCTAGTAAAAAGTCTAACTCTTATAGTGGTAATTAATGTATATTATATAATGTATAGTAATTAACATATAATGTCATTATTATTAGTTATACCGATGTTTAGCACATTAAGTCCTGATAAACATCAGGTTATCAGTTACTTGATAACAATCGTGTCTTTGTATCGAATTGCAGGCTGCAACGGTGCCGGATGCGGTTACCCCGGGGCTCCTGCGCACAGTAGCGTTCGATTCACAGGTACAGACGCCGAGGACGTTATAGATGAGGAGGATGCCCTTCTAAAGGACACGATATTGCCGGAGGGCACCGTAGCCACGTATTCTTGCGAACGAGGCTTCGAACTCCTTGGGCCTGCGCGCAGACAGTGTCAGATTGACGGCTCTTGGACACCAGAAGGAGTTCCATTTTGCGGTGAGTATTTCTTGAGAATTACTGTAACTCGAAAGTAAAGTTCAGATTTGACCTCAAAAACGCAAAGAATATCTTCAGAACATCAGAGAATTATAAATATTAGAGACGATTCAGTTCTGTGAGGTACGTTATATTTAATACAAAGAAAATGATGATTGAACGTTGACAAATAAAATAACAGGCAGCGTTAAAATTCTCATGAAAGCGGTTCAATTTTTTTCTAAAAGTTGAAAAGAAAAGTCAGAAATATTTTTTGTTTTGTCTCTCTATTTCCTATTCTTTTATTTTACATTCTTCGAATTGATATTCTTTTACGAGTAGCCTCAGTATTTCGTATTGAATAAACTTTACGAGCCTTTGTTCGCTCGAGAATGTTGGTTGACTTTTCTTGCAATTCTTGCCACCTGAAATGTAGGTGGGTCGTAAAATGTTCGACGATTTGAATAAAAATGCAAAGAGAATATTGTGTTGTTAAACACACGGTGAATGAAA
>CAJDYZ010008820.1:106264-125596 GCA_903986555.1 Heterotrigona itama
AACAATAATTTTTATGAATTTGTTTATTGCAGGTTACATTAAGTGAAGCAAAATGAAGTTTGCAGAACATTTATCTGCCCATATTACACCTGAGTGGCGTAAACAATACATTAGCTATGAGGTAAAATAAAATAATGCTGAAAATTGTATTTATGATATTCCTAAATATTGGAGATATATAATAAATATTGGAGATATATAATAAAAGATCATTACTAAAATACTTTACTAATTAATTAAATTAACATTTTTGGGTTAGGAAATGAAGGCGATGCTTTACACTGCTGTAGAAGAAGCACCTTCAGCTGAAAGTGTTGAACCAGAAGTGATATCCAGACATTTTGCTTCTTTTGATGAAGTATTTTTTACATTTTGTGATCGTGAATTAAAGAAAATTAATACTTTCTATTCTGGTAAGAAAACTCTGTTGGACTACGTATATCTATTAGCAACGAGACACCTGATATTATTTAACATTTATATAATAATTTATTTTTTATACAGAGAAGTTAGCAGAAGCCACACGCAA
The DNA here is from genome assembly GCA_903986555.1 of Heterotrigona itama. NCBI lineage: Eukaryota > Metazoa > Arthropoda > Insecta > Hymenoptera > Apidae > Heterotrigona > Heterotrigona itama. The sequence goes on from CAJDYZ010008820.1 coordinate 106,794, forward strand.
ATATGCAGCTCTCCAAAGTGAATTGAAAACAGCACTAGAATTACAACAAGGCGGAGGAAAAAATAAGGGAAAAGTGAATGTTAAACCTCATTTACCAACGAGGAAGCTGAGAGAATTGAAACTTGCATTTTCTGAATTTTACCTGTCTCTTATACTTCTTCAGAACTATCAGAATCTTAATTACACTGGTTTTCGAAAGATTCTTAAGAAACATGACAAGGTACATAGAATGAGAGATTCTGTTTGCTACTGTTGCATTGATCCATACTTAATTTTTCTGTATTTCTCTAGGTTTACAGGTTCATTTAAACAATAATGAAAAAATAAGGAACGAACTAATACTTATTTTAAAGTCCCCCTATCCTATTAAACACAAGTAAAAACTCAGCACACCTCATACATCATAGCAGTTTGTGTTGTATATGTACATAATGTAATATCTTTATTTTTATTTTCAGTTATTGTCTGTAGACAGTGGATCAAAATGGAGGGTGGAATGTGTAGAAACTGCACACTTCTATACGTCAAAAGATATAGACAAACTCATTCAAGATACAGAAACTACTGTAACAAACGATTTAGAAGGTGGAGATCGACAACGTGCTATGAAACGTTTGCGTGTACCACCTTTAGGAGAGCATCAGAGTCCATGGACCACTTTTAAAGTTGGATTATTCTCGGGTAGTTTCATTGTTCTATTTGTGGCAGTAGTACTTTCAGGTAATAATCAAAATTATAAACAAACAAGCAATTATAAATACAATTCTCATTGTATATACTGAATTTCTTAAATTTTCTTTCTAGCAATATTTCACGATGGCAGTGAAAACTTAAAGATTGCATTTAGATTATATCGTGGACCTCTGCTTATTATACAATTTTTATTTCTTATTGGTGTGAATGTTTACGGATGGCGATCGTCCGGCGTGAATCACGTATTGATATTTGAATTGGATCCGCGAAATCATTTGTCTGAACAACATCTTATGGAACTGGCGGCTGTTCTTGGAGTTATATGGACTCTTAGTTTATTAAGCTTTTTGTACAGTGCTAGCTTAAGCATTCCTCCATATGTGAATCCATTAGTTCTAGTCTGTATTATGCTAGCATTTCTTTTAAATCCATTAAAAATGTTTCGACATGAAGCACGATTTTGGCTATTAAAGATCATTGTAGGTAACACTAACGTAACACGCATCACGAAGATCACATCAATTGGTAAGAAATAATATTCTGTTTTAATTTTGTTTTTAGGGAAGAGTTTTAATATCACCGTTTGCGTATGTGAATTTCGCTGATTTCTGGCTGGCAGATCAATTGAACAGTATGGCCACAGCACTGTTAGACTTTCATTTTTTAACATGTTTTTACATTACCAATGGAAATTGGTTAGAAGCAGCAGACAGCACGCAATGTACGTCTGGATCCTTAATTGTTAGACCTATTGTTAACTGTTTACCTGCATGGTTTCGTTTTGCACAATGTATACGACGATATCGAGATTCTAAAGAAGCATTTCCACACTTGGCTAATGCCGGAAAATATTCAACTACATTCCTCGTTGTTATAGCTAAGACGATGTGTGACTACCGCGCTGGTAAGTTACAGACAAATCTTTTTACTAATGTTACTTTTAACTGAGGAGATAAAAAGATGTTAATTTCAGCGGATTATCCAACTCGTTGGGAAAATCCATGGTTGTGGCTTTGGATTATTAGCTGCATTGTCAATTCTATTTATTCATTAACTTGGGATTTAAAAATGGATTGGGGTCTTCTGGATAGCAATGCCGGTGAAAATAAATTTTTACGCGAAGAAGTGGTATATTCAGCAGCTGTGCGTAGATGAAAATATGTCTTTTGAAAATCTTCCTTTTTCACCCAGAGATTTATTGTGTTTGTTATTTCTTTCAGGGGTTCTATTATTTCGCTATAATCGAGGATTTTATTCTGAGATTTGCGTGGATCGCGAGTTTTGTTCTTACCGAATGCGAATACGTTTCCAGTGATTTAATGACGTCCATAGTAGCACCTCTTGAAGTTTTCAGGTATTCCTTCAGTTATTTCACTATTTATTTATAACACAGTAAGTGTTAAAATTAGTAATTTATTATTATTTAATAACGTATTTATTTTAAGGCGATTCGTTTGGAATTTCTTCCGATTAGAAAACGAGCATTTGAACAATTGTGGTAAATTCCGTGCAGTCCGTGATATTTCGATAGCACCGATAGAAAGTTCCGATCAAACGCAAATTTTACGCATGATGGATGAAGAAAATGGTGTACTTAATAGAGGTAAACGGAAAGTTGGTGGTAAACGACAAGCTACTAGTAAAGAAGACAAACGAGCTTTGCTCAAAGAAGAAACAATTGATATAGATATATCAAATGCTAGTTGAAATTAGTTCAATTGTTTTATTATTGAAACTCGCGTAAGGCAATATTGTTCTAAATTCACTGTAGTTTTGATAAAAGTCTATAGTGCGCTCTAGAGAATGAACGATTAATATCTTTTTTGGTGCATCAAAATTGAAGATTATAAGGGTGCATTGAACAAGTGCCTTGTATATGTTTATCAAATTTCTGTGAATTTAATAATTTAGTTCTATGCTTATCCAACAGCGTCTTCCATAAAACTATTTTGGCACGTAACACGTGATTTATTTATTGCTAATAAATTGATTACATAAGGATCTGGATATATGCTTCTAATTATTGTAGTATTATATGAAAATCTTTTATTTAAACAAAGTTGTACCAATTAGTATCCAAGTGATAAATATAAATATAAATATTTTATTGAATAGATAGGTATTATAATCTTCAATTTTGACTAATAAGTGCGTAGTTTCATACTTAAGAAATGTACAAAGTGTATTATAGTAGTTGTATATATTAGTCAGTTATATGTAGAAACATTATATGTGCATTTCATATTTTGGTGTAAAAAGCAATAGTATAATCTATTTACTATTAGTATTATAATTTCAACGGAGAAAGAGAGTGCTCACTATCTTGCAATATTCATTATTTTTATTGTCAAACGTAAATCTTAAATTAATAGTCAGTGAAAAGTCGTATATGTAATGTCTCATGGAACGATTGTTTTTGAAATATACCACACCACAGCTTCTTTTATATTGTTTCAGTATTACATTTAATATGAGTTTGTCTTTTTTGTGATAAAATATCCATTATACTACGTCTTATGTTGTACATTAAGAAACACAAAAATTTGTATGCAGTGAATGCAGAAAGTATTTTATATATTATAGTTTCGTTTAAGAAAAATAATATGATAAGTAGTTCTGAAGACAATGTTGAATTAGATACCAAGTACTGAAAATTGTATATACCATAGCATTTTTATAAAATTATTCCACATTTACATATATTCTAGAAAGCTTAAAGTTAAAATTTTGTTTTGTAATTTTTTAGATACCAACAACAGTAATAATAATAATAATAAAAATAATAATAATATCTGCTAATCCATATTTTATGCTCATTGAAGACAACTGGATGTACAAATCATAATCTATCGTCCTTTTTTACATGTTTAATATAAAACGAAAATTATTTTAAAAAAATTCTCTGTATTTTATATATAAGAAAGAAAAGAAACGAAATAAAGAATGTTGGTAATCTAATTTTACTCGCCCAATTGTGAGTTTAAAGAAACTTGTTACATTAAACATTATGTTATATATTAGTCACAATAAACTTATCATGGTATTGATATATTCATGAATTAAATATATTCCAATGATTGTGATGGTTTTACACATGTATTTTTATATATTTTGTTATAGAAATAATAGCGATAACAATGAATAATAGTAATAATAGTGAGCAAAAACTATTCCTATTAAAAGAATGTAAGATATTTTTATATTTCGTATACAACGTACACATGTATATGCTAATTATATGACGCGCAATATATGCCATATGTGATTAATTTTAAGTAGTTAGTAGTGAACATGTAAATAATACTCGCATATAAGGTACTTATAATCCATTAATAAAATATTCAGTATTTGAAGAGGAGTGTGTTGTATTTCATGCCTTTTATTTATTAATGATAATTAACGCTACGTAAGAAATTTTATTTTTTAAATTTATTTATTTATAACAGTACATGTTATATATTATATATACACGATAAAGTTTGCGTCGAATAAATTTTCGAGTAGTAATGTTATGACTGTACAATGAAATGGCGATATTAAATCGGCATTACGTGTATCATTTGATGGGCTAAATTATTAAAAAAGAAAGCAGTAATTACAAACGACTCGAATAGCGTTAAAGTTCTGTTACATTACTTATACATATGTAATTAATAGCGTATGTATATTTTAAATATCTATTTTATAATATCAGATATTTTAGAAGTTTAGTTTATTCTATACGGCATAATTGCATATTCCAAAGATTATATTAAACATTTCAACGTATTTCAATTTTTTGCAATTCTGAAAACTAACTTCAGATATTTTATATTGGTCGTTATTTTAAACTAAATATGTTTTAGAAATGCAATGTCTGTATTATTTCAATTTTTATACTTTTTCTACTAGTTTATTTCAATTTTATACTTTTTTTAAGTTAATTCATGCTATTTATTAGACTGTTATAATTGTCACTATTTTTTAGGATATGTTACAATTCTAGAAAAGTATAAAAATTGTAAGAACATTTTTAGAAACTTATTAGAAGTATCATATACGTATATTTATAATTATATATTATGTTTTAAGATATATTAAAAAATTAAACAACTTTGGCAGTATAAAACTTTCCTTGTTCATTTTCCAATGTTACTTTTCAACGCGTCCTCTGTAAAAAGAATTTTATATCTTATATAAACTGAAATGTAATTATAGTTTACCTTTGGAATTATATTGTATAATAAATATACAAAGCTATGTGTTGTTACGCTTTTTAAAAGCCTGAGTCTCTTCTTCAAGTACATATTGCTACATGCAATGAATAATATACACACAATAAACAACAGCTGGTATAAAATGTATCTAAAAAATAAATAAATCTACCAATATTTTAAATCTTACCTATTAATCATGTTTATACAATTAAAAGCACAGCAACGTGTACCTGTTCTAAACAGATTTCATTAAAATAGTTCAAAGAATAATTAATCAAAGATCAATAATTAATATCTACAATAACAATTAATAAAAATTTCAGGATAATATTGTAAACTCGCGCAACAAAATTCTAAAGCCTCGGAGGAAAGTCTTCAAACGATTTGTATATAATTATAATCATAATCAATTAATTTTACGTTAAATAAATCTTCGAAGCGTCGATGATCGAAATGATGACAAACAACTTTCTCTCTTTTTTCTTTTCCTTTTTTTTTTAACATTAATTACGCACATTTACGTGTGTAAAAATGTAGGAGAATATTTTATATATACGATACAAAACTTGAACAATGCAGATACCATGTTTTCAAGAAGTTTTCGCAGTACCGATTTCACTACCATGACTGCTGGAGGCTTTCGACTTCCTTTCCGGATCCATGGCGATCGAAATGAACTCCTCCGAAATCTTTTTGTCTAATCCCGTATATGTTTGAGCTAGATCTACCTGATCTTCTCCTATAGATGACATCCTCTTCGGGGACTCGGTTTTCCTTTCTCCGTTTTGTTTCTTCCTCTCCATGGTGTCTTCATGGTCCACGGTCATGTGACGCTTATGTTTCGGCCGGATCTGAAATTGAACATTACTACTTCTTGTTCTTTCGCTAAACGATAAATAAATAAAAATCTACCACATGGTAACCACTGTAAATAATGGATTAACTTCTTCCCATGAAATTTCAACAGTCTTAAAAAGACACTTCTCCTAATTTCCATACCGAATCAAACACCTTAAGAAAGAAGCCTTACAAGATAGAATTCGTTTCGCCTCGCTCTCACGAATACTGTATTGAGAATCGTGTAAGAAAGATTTCGAAAGAGGAATTACGGACAACACGCTTGAACGGTATCGATCGTTTCAGGAATTCTTTCCGTGGCCGTATAATTACATGTAAAGGGAAACGAACATTCCACTGGTCGATGTCGAATCGACGTCGAAGACAGAAGACACTGATGACTATTTTGACGCGGCAATAATTTTCGGCGTGAAAGATCGCGACTAATAAATACGATGGATGTACCAAGGCGAGGATGATACTTACGATTTGCGATGGGGGACGAGCCGCATACGGCATGTGTGGCAGCATAGGAACAGCACCATAAGCTGGGGCTATTGGCAAAGCTCCAGCAGGCACGAATCCTCCAGGAAATTTCGCAGGAGCGCCAGCCATTGCATAAGGTGACTGTGACAACGTAAAATTTGTTAAACTTACCGTAAAGAATATTTGGATGTAATAATGCACGTGTATTATGAGGGAACATTTTGAAATTTCATTAGTACCGTAATGTGAGACACGATTATTGTCACGATTATATGGGCAAACTTTGAAAGTCTATTGCACACGGAAGTTGCGAGTCATTTATTGCAAACACGCGTTTAGCAATAATTTAGTATGCATCGTGAATAGAATTGGTGCTTGGAAAAAGATCACCTTTACCAAATTTTGTAATTGACTAGCTAAACATTTTTGTGGCTTCTGAAGTGTACTTAGATATTCTGAAAAAAACATCTTTATATTGGTACCAAGTTTTGTTGCCAACATAATCATGATAGTACAGTGCTAACATAAAAAAATTTCTAAATATCTTCTACAAATCTATTTATAATTGTTAAATCACTTTCACGATTTTGGACTTCATCAATGAAATGAAAATCATCTATCATATACCTATAAATCTTTTTAATTTAAACTAACTCATTCGCTAAAATCAAATACAACACGTTCCATAAATTTCCCGAAGCAAACCAACCATAAAATAGATTTCATCGTATCCATTTCAAGTCATCTGTGGCTATCGTATCGTGCTTCTCATAAACTTCCAACTAAGATACTCCTCAACGAGATGATCTTACACCTCGAGAAGAACAAAAGGAAAATCCACCAATAACGAGAACAAACACAGCGCGGATTCCTTGGCCGAAACCAATCATCGGCTATCCGCCGCAAGAATCTCCGCGAACCGCAAACGCGTATTACGCCTGGAGCATCCTTGAGTAGGGATGGGATCGAGTCCAATACACTCGTCACGAATCCGAGTCAAGTTCCATGTGCAAATTCCATTTCCTGGATTTTCAATATTATATTATTCGAAGGTGAAAATGTTTGAATAAGTAAGACTTTATACAAACTGATTTTTTTGAATCTAGCTACTGAAAATGGCTACTTGTTGATTTTGAAAAAATTATCAAGGTATTATTAAGGTAAATAGTTTGATGTGAGATCTCATGTCTTCTTCCTGTTAGAGGAGTCAAAACGTGGAACAGTAAAGTGATATTGCTTTCATTGTAAACGCATATTCACGTTATATATACCGGCTCTCACAATAAGAACGCAATGTTTGAAGATCACGTACAGAAGAATAGGAACACGCTTTGTTCAATGAAAAATCTCTGTTACTTCGAGACATGTTGATATTTGTAGATGTCATCTGAAGAACTTTGAATCTATTTGTGAGGTACTTTATTAGTATTTTTTAGCATTCGAGTCTATTTATGTAATACTCATGAATCTCTCTTAAATTTAAATGTAACTATACAATTATACAAGTTACAGTTGAATGTAATTTACATAATTATAATTAGCTTTACATATCAGTAACTTACTTCAAGTCTATTTATGTAGTACTCATGAACTATCCCATTTAAATTTGAATGTAACTATTCAATTATACAAGTTACAGTTGAATGTAACTTATATAATTATAATTAGCTATAATTAGCTGAGCTCTGAACTTACTTTATGTATCAGTAACTTACTTCGAGTCTATTTATGTAGTACTCATGAACTATCCCACTTAAATTTAAATGTAACTATACAATTATGCAAGTTACAGTTGAATGTAACTTACATAATTATAATTAGCTATAATTGGCTGACCTCTGAACTTACTTTATGTATCAGTAATCGAGTCTATTCATGTAGTACTCATTTGAAGCAATCCCGCTTAAGTTTGAATACAGCTGTATAATTATACAAGTTGTAGTTGAACGTAACTATATAATTTCTATAGTTAGTTATAATTAGCTAGATTTGAACGTACTTGCGAGGTACTTTATCTATCAGTATTCGAGTATATTCATATAATACTCGTGAAACATTACACTTAAAATTGAGTATAACTATATAATTATAAGTTATAGTTGAATATAACATAACTTTATGTAACTTATATAGTTGAATATAACATAACTTTATGTAACTTATGTAATGATATAAGCTATAACTATAGTTGTATATAATGGTAATTGCTACAACGAGCAATAATTTGAATATAATTGAATACAAATTTGAAAACACCGCTGGAAATACTTTTAACGATTGAATCCAACTGATTGGAAAGTTCAATCAGTGCCTGCGAGGCACTCGTTCCCATCTCTACCCTCGAGTACTGAAAGGGGAATCCGAAAAGCGAGTCACGACGAAAGGAGAGAAAGAGAGACAGAGAGAGAGAGAGAGAAGCTCCGCTTGTTTCATCCTGCTGACACAGAAAACACCTGCGCTGCTACTCGGCGGAGACGAGCCGAGAGCTCGTGCATCTCCGAAATGTAGGCACGGAGATCGCCCGCGGAGCTTGGCGAGTTTCTCTCGTGCGATCATGGCCGATCTCTGGTGTCTGAACTTTCTAGCCCGCCTCCGTGTCACTGACCTATCCCCCTACCTCCAGTTCGCCAGTAGCCGAGCGCTACGTCTCACCTGGATCATCGGATGCATCGGCAGCATCGGCTGCACCACGTAGATCGGTTGACTTTTCGGCGGCACGTGGTTCTGCGCGGTCACCCACTGATGGACCATGTTGCGGGTCTTCAATCGGCCGTCGTTCGTTACGTCGTCGATGTTGTTCGCTCGAAGACATCTGCAGAGCTTCGGGGTCAAGGTCAGGCAGTTGTAGCCAGAGACCAACAGCTCGGCCACGCTGGTCACTAGAAGACCGACACTTGCCAACAGGCTGGCCCAGCTACCCTCCATCTCGGTTTCCTCGTTGTCCTCATTGCCCTGTAACAAAACAACGGTTAGTATACATCTTTTTAGTGTCTTATTATTATTGTCTTGTACTTTTGTACCTTTATATAATATACAAATTTTTTATATTATTTGTACAATATATAATATATACTACAAGCAATATAATTATATTTTATATAATTGTTTACATTTATTATCATTGTCTTAAACTTTTATTGTTTCAGTTGCACGAGGATAGAACAGGGGGAAGATGTGGTATGATAGCATACAGCATACAAATTTTTTATATTATTTATACAATATATAATATATACCTATAATATAATTATATAATTATATTTTATATAATTGCTCACATCTATTATCATTGTCTTGAACTTTTACTGTCTTATTGTCTTTTTTTGTTTCAGTTGTAGAACAGAGGAAAGATGTGGTAACATGCTTTGAGTATATTATAAATGATAGCCTGACGGTTGGTAATTGCATTTGATAATGGTATATGGTACTTTTAGCCTATTAATGGTCAATGCTATTTCAACTGAGAGATCATGATCGACAAGCACTAACATAAGATGTATGAAATTACATTTATAAAATTGTATAGCCCATTGTATTCAGATTGTTGATCATCTTGGATTTTACGACCTTTGCGCAATTTACGACTTTTAAGGAAAGGATTTTATAGCTATAATGTTTCATATGTTGTGTTAATTACGTAACATGCATGGAAATATCCGCCTTGAAGCTTCTGACACTTGATATCCAACTGTGATCTCATTTTCTTGTGCTATTGTTCTTACAATATACTCGTTAATGTATTGCACCAAGTAGGTACATCAAGTACGTATGCATCAAGTACAGTTTTATGAATGTAACAGAGAAATGGAATAGTAATTCTATTAGCTAATTATATAGCTTGAATATTGTTGTATTGTAAACGAAAGACAGATTGATATTCTTTCGATTGAGAAGTAAAAACAAATAGACAGGCATTGGGTACATCTCTACTTCAGAGGACTTTCTCCTGTCAAACGGTGGAATGAAGGTTCAGCAATTCATATTCGTCAAAGTCTAGTTACTTCAACTTGTTCTATTTATTTCAATTCTTGATAAGAATGAATATCACATTGTCCGACAATGTTACATTTGAGATTCATTTAATTTCAAACTATCAGAATTTACGATCAACTTAAGAAGAAAGAATTAATTTATTCACATGATATTTCAAATTGCTACATTTGATCCTCGAGTAATATAGTTGGGTCACAAGTGACTATAATAATTTATACTATACTACAAAATTTTAAGATGATCAATTTTACTTTATATCTTACGAAATTAGTAATATTAAAATGAAATAATTTAATCCTAAAAGACTTTTACTTGTAATTTTCTTGAATCTTGTTAAAACAAAAAACATTCTTAAAACATATGCTTCCGATCCATCATTAATTTTAGACCCCTGTTGGAACATATCAATGAATACTGTGAGTTGTGTGAGTGTGATTGCCTTTTGTAAACTAAACAAGTGAACTCTGGTTTCGCGTTCAGCAGTTGATCTCGAAACGCACGATATATGTATTTCCAATCCATTATGTTTAATAAATTTTAATAAACTTTGACAACTCCACCTATTCGCAGAACTTAAAAAAAAAAAAAATCTACATCTTCATATTTCACATTTCATGATTCTAATTTCTATGTGTGTTTTTTTTAGGTACAAGTCCTATTATAAGGATTTATCAATACATTGGTGTATCTCTAATTCATCGTTGCTCCCATAATCAAAAAATGTTGCCGTTTAAATTCGAGTCACATTCGAAGGTTAATTATTATCTCTTTTTTTCCAATTACAAGTCATGTTACAAAAATTTATGAGATCGTATCCATGTCCATCATTCGTTCAGTGATCCAGTTCTTTCGCGAGAGACTCGTTTGGATTCCTGCTGTGCCACGAGAATTTACGAAGCCTTTGAAGAATTGAGCTTCGAAGTGTAGTCACTTCCGCGATCGATCGTTTCGCGATAGACCATCGAGCGGAAGTGAGAGCACACGCGGTTTCAAAGGCAACCAGAGGCGAAGCAATTTGTGAAATTTCACGATCGTCTGCCCTGACCGAGTTTTAGCCTTGGCATTGGCAACTTTCTTCGGCGGTCAGACGGTTCCAGCGGCTCTGTTCCGGTTAAATCTGCCACGCCGAAACTCGCGTTGATCCGACCAATGAACGAGATAACATTGGGGAAACGAATTTTGGACCACCGATTACTAATTGGGCTACACTGCGCGACAAAACTATAGGACACTATGTATTGTACATAAAAATCGTACAAATTTCTGTTATGAAAGAGAATTTTTTCTACCTGCATACATAGAGTTACAGTGAAGAGTATAACTGTACCAATGACAACGAAGAATTGTAAGATAATTTAAATTTAAAAACAGGTCGTCTAAGAATTAAAAACTGGTCTCACTTTAAAGCGTGAAAGTCTCTACTTTGAAAGTGAGGATGCTTCTTTCTCGAAAATTGTAAATATTTTTTTTCGTGGACTAGATCCACCATTATTTCGAAGATTAAACTCGTTTGCAAAGACTTCTTAGAATTTGTTGTACGATTTTTTTTTTTTGATCATTTTATTGAACGTTGAACGATAAAAGTTTAAGAAATTCAACATTTCATCATTTAATCCTAATGTCCCAAGTTCGGCAAAATGATGAAAAAATATCGTACGAGTTTTAAGGCTTCGTTGTAAAAAAAGTCGTGAAAAATATTTTCCAATATTTTTATATGCGTTTGAATATTTATAATTTTCGAGAAGAAAGTATCCTCATTTTTCCACCCACTATATAAAATCATCTGCGAAGAAAATGAACCTACGAATATCAAAATAGAAGCTTTACGATTTTTTAAGATGCGATGCAAATGAATCGTTATATTTTAACTTTTCATTTAAACTTATGCTAGTTCAAATTATCGACAACTTTTCATTGTTCTTTTTCATTGTCAATTAAAAATTTTTAGAAACGTAATTAAAGAAAAATATTATAAATCCTATAATTAATACATTGTTAATTACATGTTCAATTACGAGCATTATAAGTTTTACAATGCACTTAAAGTCAAAAGTTGAAATTCGTTCTTTCTCTTCGAAATTGAATTCCACACGCACACAAAAAAAAAAAAACCGAGGATGATGAAGAAAACTGTGAAAAATTTCCAATTCGTAATCCCAAGAAATCTAACAGAAATGACTATTCGTTACAAAAAAAAATCTGTTGACTTAAAAAAAAAAAAAAGAAAAAACAAAGTTGCGAAGTAAGGTGCTCGGTATTAACCTTTACGCAGGTTTCTCTATCGATGTGAGAAATTTCTATCGATCCTCGGTTGCAGATCCCGGTTCTCGTTCATACCGGCGAGTATGCAACGTGGTAATAATTTCCTGATGAAGTCACCGTTAACTTCTTAGTAGCTTCGCGGAATAGGCACGTGCCAACAGAATCTCCCCCCGGGCATTGAATTATACTTATCGCTTCGCTAATGATTGATCGTAATTGATATCTTCGCGTTATAATATACATCCGCAGTGATCGTTAATGCAATTCGAAGAGTGGAAATTTCTGTTATCACCGGGGAGACGCGATACGATAAGTTGCGTGAAAACCAACGAAATGGCAGGATAATTGTTCATCCCTGTTTACTCATCAGCTTGGAAAATTCGAGTTGATGCAGTAACACATTAGTAACTTATACTGTTCCACACTAACCAATCGCATAATTTATTTATTTATTATATTTCTGTAAATATATATGTTGCATGAAATATTCTATTTAATATGATGTATTTTAGTCTCCTTATTCTTGTCCTGTACATATGTACATTTTCAGATTCACTTTATATTTTTATATTTTCATATCACTTTGTATATCGATATAATGATCACAGTTGTATTTGCTGAAAGAAACTTCAAAATATTTTATAAAATGTTCTATGTACAATATCCAGATGAAATTTCTCTACGATGATTTTTTTTTAAAGAATCTTGCAGTGTAATAAAGAAATTCTCAAAGAAATTTTTTGGAGTAAGAAATCTCCACAAATTTAATCGGATAAAGAATGTTATACGAGCAATAACAAATAGTAAATAGATAACAGCAATAGATAATAATAAATAGAAAAAGAAGTATTGTAATATTTGTAATAATTCTATATTCGCCATTTACTACTGCAGATTTTCATAAACATTTCATTTAACCAAAGGCGTGTAATTATACTTTATGTAGCATAGCTGGATATTTCATACATTTTGGTACTTTCCAATTTCCACGAAAGGGGAGCATCAGTTAGAAAAATGGCAGGTAAATAATTCCAGTGTGGTGGTTACAATAGAAGAGAAGAGGGAAAGAGGGTACCGGTGAAAGTACAGGCACACAATACGTACCGGAACAGTGAGCAAGGTCACTTCCGGTGTCCTCTGCGAGTCCCTGACGATAGCAGTCAAGGCCGTGATCGCGGCCATATTCGAAAGGGCAAGGGCAACGAGGCTGGCTGCAAGGTGAGCCGTGGAAAAGCTGGAATTCGTCTTGCTCGACGATGTTGCAAGCGTCGCCACTACGCCCAACGCTCCTGCCGCAAGGGCACCCACACCTGCCCACAATCCTGCACCGGAACCGCCTAAAGCCGCTCCGTGGACCAGCACCAGGATACCGAACACTACCAGCACTACACCTGAAAGGCAATTAATAGTTGATAATTAGAAGCAACGTATAGATTATTATTATTATTATTAAAAATATGTATTAACTTATTTCTGTATTTAGCCAATAGTTTAGTATATATTTTATATATTTACTATACTATATTTTATATATTTACACATTCATCGTATCAGTGTATATTAATATATACATTTCTACATTTACCATGTCTATCAATATATATGTTTATTATTTGTTTACTATGTGTATGTGTATAATATAATATAAACACTACGTTTGTCTAGAAAAATTAAATAGTAGCTGTTTTGTATAAAGTGTTAATACATAAATAGTTGTATCATTGTATAAGATACAATTTCAATATTTTATCATCCACGATGAGTATTAAAATGAATATTAAAAATAAATAGTTATTTATTTAGCATTAAAAATACAAATCATAAATGACTCTGAAGAGTATAAATTTATAATTTAAATACACGACTGCTTAATGTTGAAAATCTCTCTAATCCGACACTCTACTTTTCTTTCTTTTGAATTTAAAGATGATAAAATCTGAGGATAAATGGCTTGTCAACTAAGAAAATTAAATTGCATGTGTTAATTCTTTTTTTTTCATACTAACTTTATCAAAAGTTAATTCAATCTTCTCGTGATATCGTATTTTAAATATAGCTATTAGAGAATTACAGAATTACAGAATTAATAAAATCATTGCACAGTTTGATCCATCTGTCGTCTTATAATTGAAATACATTTTGATCTTTTCTACAGTAAAAATTGCTTTCGTCTTTCATACGAATTATAGAATACATTGAAACATACAACAATTGTATTCGTATTAGAGTGTCACCACAGGGAGCATCGAATATAACAATGAACTGCAGAGGGGCAATTCTCTACGGTTTGCAAACCCCGTGGAAAGAGTTACACAAATGTGAACTTTCTAAGTGAAATGTTTTCACTTTTACGTCGATTTCTATACAGTTTGGTGAAATGTGCGGTTCGGCAAACGGCACAGTGGAAATTCGTGTACTTTTCATGTATACAGAATTTCGAAACAATCAAGATGCTATGCGAAAGTAGAAACCAATGCTGAAATGCTTGTTTATGTATACTATACGATCGTGTCATGTAGTCTTATCGTGAGTAATGAGTTTTTTCAAACGTAATTATTTGAACGTTGATTAATCGATAATTCAGAGATGGGTCCTTGTAAGAGAAATTCAGAGAACAAGAGTAGAAAGCGAATGAAATTATTGGAACTTTTATTAGGAAGTTTATTAATATTAATATTTGTAAAATAGTCGAGAGAATAAATGACCTTCTCTCACGCGAAAATAAAATTATTTATACGAAATAGATAAAATAAATGACACAAATGGATATCTTCGAGAAACTCCATTATCAAGTTATTTAAGAATTATAATTTGCAAATTTTCTGAAAGAAGGGAATAAATATTGTGTTATTACATTTGTATCATGTCTGTTTCAATAATTAATTGGATAAACACTGCTTACGAGTTCAAATTAATGCAAAAATTTCTTACTAAAAATTCTTCTTGCGTGTACGAAGATTTCTCGGTTCCTTTCGTCAAATAGTTTTTTTTTTTCATTTTCCTCACTCAGGCTAATCGCAACATTTGAAGCTTCAAAGATAATTAACCTGATTCGGATATTTTGAAACATTTCGTCCAATAGAGAAAAAAAAATATTAATTGATATATTTACTGATATCAATAAAACTGTTAATAGAATGTTACGGTATTTTCAATCTAATTTCCACCGCACGAACGATTTTGAAAACTAATTTTTTCCAGAAAATAATTCTCTAATTGAGCGATATAAATATCGTTAAACTAAAAGTTAACTGGAACACGCGTTAAATTAATTTTACAATTCATTTTGCATTTCTCTTCTGCTATTTTTGCCTATATTTGCATTTCAATTGTCAAAGAATCCGAATATTATTTCCTTTCTGTAACAATCAGTAATATCGTTTTCTCTTTTTTCCTTCTTTCGGAGAAAACTTGTATATTTACATACATTAGTCTGAATAATTAGCAGCGAGTATCGTGTTTAATTAATCTCTAGTTTGCTATCGAACGCTTGGCAAAAACATGTTTTGCCGCGAATGTCTAACGTTGTAAGACGAAACAGGTTCTTGCAGTAAATCAAATTTCAATAATTTGCCATCGTGAAACTATTAAATTACCAGTTTGAAATTATGTAAACAGTCGTGATTATTGATGCACTTGAAATAATTCATCGAAGTGTATGGAAAATTGCAATCAAATGTAAATCGTATTATTGCAGTGGATATCCAATGTGTCTGACATTGCACGGTCTACTTCCCCTTGTTGTTCGTACGCCATACTTATTTTTCTTTTATATTGTACTCATACCAATCTCTGATAAATATCTCTACCGGATGTGCCATTTTGAAAACGCTTGCTAATGCAGTATAGATCGTATGCACGTAGGATCATTTATTTCGAAAGCGACGTAAATCCTCAAAATTTCTTGAGGAAATTCAAGAAACGAAGCATTTACGCGTACATCACTTGACGTGAGTTTTTATATTTACGAACAATTTGTAATTTAAATATTAAAACATTCGTTTATCTTCGTCAATTGAAACATCGTTGCTGAAGTAGAATTCCAATAATCGATGCAAACGCGAACACTTTCGATATATTTCGAAATGAAAGAAAGTGGACCCACTTTCAACGAAACAGATCGTATAATTTTTATATGTATTTACAATTAAAATATATTAAAAAATATTATATATACACAGATGGCATATAAACATAGAAATGTTTATTTCTAAATTAATTGAAATGTTTATGAGAGTATTTTTAGTAATAATTATAAACCAAAGATGAACTTGATGTAAAGATTTTTTCTATACATAGAGGCGATTAAAAGAAATTAGAAATTTAACAGCTCTGCTTTCTAACGTCAAAATTTCTAAATCCCGCCATGTTGCTCGAGCAAATGAAAATAAAGATAAAGAAAAATAATAAGAAAACTTATAACATATTCAAAGTAATAAAAATGAAATTTATAAATTTTGTAAAATTGAAGTTAACTTCCAGTCGTTTGCAATTCTATCATAATAACTATTCGCGAAGAGAGCAGAACTCTGCACGCAGGACAGAATCTCGAGGAACGGAACTATGTTGAAAACAAACTTACCAAGGAGCAGTTGCCCGCAGGAAGTGAACATCAGGAGGTTCGACTCATCCTTCGACTCGGTACTCTTCAGTTTCTGTTGATCATCCGGATGTTGCTGCGTTCGTGGCTGCTGCTGTCGTTGCTGTTTCTCCGAGATGAGGATCTCCTTCGAGTGTTTCGACTCCAGGCAGCTCTCTGGCTTCGAGCCGGACGCGCTCGAGTCTTTCGATCCCTTCGAGTCCTTCGAATTGCTCGAATCCTGACTCCTCACCGTCGAGTCGAGCGCAATCGCCGCGTTCTCCATGCCTTCTTCTTCCTCTTTCTCACTCCGTCAGAGGCGTTCTAATACATCACTAACGTAATAACTACACCTTTCCGCCAGCGTTTCGTCATTTACTCTCGCCAGTTCTTCTCCTCTTTCTCTCGTGTTCTCCTTTGTATCTTGCACAAAGTGTTTGTTATTTTCTTCGATCTTCTATATTCTGTTTAAAACCAGCTGAAAACGATCACTGCTTCGTGCTTCGCTTCGTTAGTGTTAAATAATATGGAATATTTTTGATAAAGTGTCACGATTAGAATAGCTTTCCTAGCAGGGCTCGTCGCTTTTTTCCCATGGGTTTCGATCGGAAGCGACTCCTCGTGCTGC
The DNA here is from genome assembly GCA_903986555.1 of Heterotrigona itama. Taxonomy (NCBI): domain Eukaryota; kingdom Metazoa; phylum Arthropoda; class Insecta; order Hymenoptera; family Apidae; genus Heterotrigona; species Heterotrigona itama. Next base: position 124,468 of record CAJDYZ010008820.1, read on the forward strand.
GTGATCGAGCAAAAGGTCAATAGACGTTGAGGTCGCCGAGCAGGCTGACACACTCCGTTGAATCCCAACGATCTGTAAATTAAGCAAGCAACAACTGCGTTGATAACCGTTCAACAGTGTCGAAGTTGCGGTAACAGAGGTAAACCGTTCGGTTTCTATCGAGAGCTGGTTTTATACATACATACATACATACATATATATATCGTGGCGTAATATTATATTGAAACGCGGCTTCGGTACGAAAGAGTAGAAAGTGAGATGGTGAGAAATTTTGTTCTTCTTTCACGATATTAAAGATCCTCCATTTTGCGTGTTTGTCAAAATAAGGGTACAATATGAGAACGATATGAAAATTCAACGACAGCAATATTGACATCCTTGTATGTCGATGAGAATATAAAAAGAATAATCTAGAAATCTTTCTTTTGGCCACATTAATTGAAGGACTTTTTATTAGAAAACTATCACTAAAATAAAAGCTAGTATATAAAACTTATATCAGGGAAATCGGAGTACAATGAAAGGCCAAATTTATGATACAATAAAGAACTTGTATTTATGTGTTTTACAAAAAAGTCATTGAAATAAGATTCTAAATTCATAAAATTTCTATTAGAAGTTACGAGTTTGGCCATTTTGATAGTGTTGAAATTAAAATGACTCGTGCTATGCAAATATTCGTCTTATGGACGAGATCTTCAGTCGACAAAAAAATTTAGTCGTTGTAATGTGATCATTATATAGTAGAATTTGAACATATATATAGTTTATATTATAGAATCGGAATTTATTATACATAGTAGAGATCTATTGATTCTCATCTTTACTAATCGTTTTTTGTTCATGCAATAAAAATTTAAATACAAATAAGTAGAATCAAGATTTATTTAACCTTTTAAGTATAAGCTAGGACGAAATATATATTTACCACTCGTGTTAGTTTATATTTAGACTGATACATTATTTCACTTTTGATTGTAATTGTTCCTCTTATTTACGTGGTATGTAATTCATTTCAAAAGAAGGCATTGTAGGCATTGAGATTCATCAAACAATTTCTGATAAATATACTTTAACAAACAGATAATCAAGAAATGTGACAAAATTTCTGAACAAATATTATACTGGA
>CAJDYZ010008822.1:29116-43130 GCA_903986555.1 Heterotrigona itama
GATACATCGGTTGATGCTGCTGAAGTAAATCACGCAACCGTATCTTCTCGATTGAATGCTTTGATCCCGCGGTTTAATCGTAAAATTAAAAAAAAAAAATCGTTGAAAAAGACATACGCCTAAGAACGAAGAAACTAGAGAAACGATTAAAGAGAGAGGCTCTGGCCGATTCTGCGGTGCCATAGGATTTACCGAATCCTTGGAGTACGCGGCGACAGACACCGAAGAGGCTAGCATGCCGCACGGCGCGCGAAATCGCAGGAATCGCAAGGGTCGCAACAACAGAAGACGCGTTCAAAGACAGCGAACACCCGGCAGAGCTACGAGCGACAACGAAACCACCGTAGAGAGTCCAGAGAGAATCGACGTCGAGGAGGAGGAGGAGGAGGAGGAGAAGGACGAAGAGGAGACGAACAACTCCGGGAACTTAGATGTGCACAGACGAGACGAAACTGACGATCAGCCAAGAAGTATCGAGAACAATGAGAGAAACGCGACCGTGGACGTTGACGAGGGGGCGATCGCCTCGAACGAGATGCCGTCTCACAATCGGAGGTCTCAAGAGAAGTGTAGAATCGAGATGGGCACCGTGCAACCGGGCATCAAGGTTATGAAAATCACGACGATCAGTAGCTCGCCTTTGGAGGCGAAGATCGATCACATAGCTGGTGTTGGTATCGTGGAGACTGGCAGCAAGATCGAGATAACAAAGAACGAGGCTATCGTGACCATTTCCGAGCCCGTGGACCCGTTCTCTCGCGTCACGACGAGAGCGGACAAGAAAAAAAGCGACTCGAACGAGGAGTGTTCGTTGGCTGGAAGCAACGAGAGGCTGCAGATCCGCGACGTCAGCGACTGCGACACGGTGGAGACGGATCACGTGAGGCCGGTAATCGTCGAAATGGAATCGGACGTGGAGAAGGAAAGGACGTGGACAGAGCTGACTGCTCGAGCCGGATTCCAGCCGGATTTCGACGAGAGCGACCCGTCGACGCAAGCTCCTGCGGAGGCGAGGCACGCGTGGGACAGCGTGATGCCGCGCGAGGTGGAGAGGAAGTTGCGCAGCTTCATCGAGGGTCTAAAATTGCCGACTTACGCGGAAGACGTGGAGGAATCGGCGAGAGCGACGACTGGCCGCGGCCGGATCAGTGGCTCGGCGCGCAAGAAGTCAGAGAGGAGGAAACGCGCCGCTTTCGAGGCGCAACACGCGCACTGCCAGGCGGCTAACAGGTTCTTGGACATCATTCAAGAGGAGGGCGAGAAACTGTCCGAAGACGAGGAGCAGCACATCAGGGATTTTATTAACGAGGAGATCGGCAAGTACCGGCGAGAGAGGCATTCCTCTAACTTTGAACAGACGACAGTGAAGATAAATGTGATCGACGTGGACGAAGAAATGCCTGGGAGAAAGGAAGACGACGAGAGGGGCACTGTGAAGCCGGACGAAGCGGAAACCGAGTGTGAAAGTAAGGAAACGAGGGAAGAATCGAGGCTGATTGGCGAAGAGGATTCAAGGGAGGAGAATTTAAATTTGAAAGAGAGCGATGATACGCGAGAGTCGGAGAGAGAAGGAGAGGAGAACGTTAACGTTAAAGATGGGGTTGCCGTTGAGGATGAATCTGTCGAGGGTAGTGGATCGTTTAAAATAGAGGAGTTGGAGGGAAGTATAGAGGAAGGAGCCTCGGAGAGGAAGGACGACAACGTCGGAGAGATCGAAGAAGTGGAAAGTGAAATATTGATAACATTGAGCGGTGACAGCGCGAACCGGAGTGATTCTGAATTGAATATGGAAGGCGAAACGAACGGACAAATACTAGCCGAAGATGCGAGTCAGGTACAATTAGATGAAAGCAGAACCGATGCTGTTGAATCGAGAGAAGCCAGTCAAGAAAAAGTGGCACTTGTTCGAGACGATGCTTCGGCGGAGAAACAGTCAGAAATTTCTGAGAGTTCGAACGTCGGCGAACGTTGCACGATAATCGAGATCCGAGAGAATGGAGAAGAAAAATTAGAATCGGAGGAAAGTCAAGATTCTTCAGACGTGATGTCCGAGGAAGTGAAGGTTGAACAATTGGGAACGAATGCTGAGAGTAAAACTTCGACAAGCGGGACGTTGATCGAAGAGACGGCAAGGGAAGAAAAATTGGATTTAGGAAATTCCGAGGCGATCGAAAATGGGGAAAAGTCTGCAGAGATTAGCGGAGAATCATCACGTGCGAGTGAAATCAAACCTGTAAAAGTCAATGAAGAAAGTGAAACGAAGTCGGAAGAGATCGATCGTGATGAACAGTTAGATGAGAATGAAATGAAATCTGCAAAAGTTGAAGAAAAATCGCTGCATGGAAATGAAACAAAATCTAGAGAAACCAAGGAGGAACTCTCACTAGAAAATGAAACAAAGTCTGCAGAATTGATCGAAGAAACGGGGACAGAATCTACGAAAGTTAATAAAGAATTGTTGCAAGAAAATGAAACAAAATGTGTAGGGGGAGAATCAGCAAAAATCGATGAAGAAAAAGAAGCAAAACCTACGGTAGTTAATGGAGAATCGTGGGAAGAAAGAGAAACAAGCAAGCCTACAGAAAGCAAGGAAGAATCGTTGCAAGAGAGAGAGACAAAATCAGCAAAAGTTGATGAAGAGTCACTTCGAGGGAAAGAAGCGAAACCCACTGTGCCTGTGCTCGACGGAGACTCGCCAGAGGCAAAAGAAACGAAATCTGAAACAAAAGTGGAGGAAGAATCGTCGCGCCAAGTTAAATCTGCGCAGGAGATTAAAACGAAACCTACGGAAGCCAGTCGAGGATCGTCGCGAGAGAACGAGGCAAAGTCCGCAGAAGCGAGTGAGGAATCGTCGGGATCGAGACGTTTGTCCGCGGAGACCGTACGAACTGAAAGATTTGCCAAACCAACGGACATTAATATCTCTGAATCACGTGTAACGAAATTTGTAAGCACTGAGTCATCAACGACGAGGTCCTACTCCACGGAGAGTAAGCACTCGAAAATCGTATCTCGAGTAAACGGTGTTGATAGATCGACAAAAGAGAGATCTCGTCCTCCGACTCCACCGAAACGATCCTCCAGTCTATCGAGCATCGATCTCCAGGACAAAACGATCTATTCTCGCGTTCACGATGATCCATCAGCCTGTCCGCTGCGTCGCAGAAAAGAAGCCAAAGAGACGACGGACGTTGAGAATCCTCCCACTCGTCCACCTCTTCCGAAAGAGAACATCGCTGCAACCGATGCATCATCGTTCGCACAACCTCGCAGCGTACATCCTTCGCAGGCTCGAACGACGATTGGCAGCCTGGGAACGCTATTGACGTTAATATCGGGCAGTGACGCGACCGTCGAAAATATTCGCGACGCCTTGAGGAACGTGGACCAGCCGGCTTTGGCTCTGCCCGAGAACGCACGCGAGATAATCGATGATCTAAGGGCGGACGGGAGGTGCGCTTGTTCCGAGAGCGACAGCATCGAATTGCGCAATTGCGTTGAGAACGGCGTCGATCTTGGCAATGGAGCAACTCCTGAAATAACGCGTGACCACTTGGCTCGAAGAGAGACGCGCGAAAAATCGCCGGTGTCCAAGTCGTCGGGGAAATCGGTGGCGCGCGTGCCGATCGAGCGAATAGTGAAAGTGGTTATGGAACCGTCGGAGGATCCCGGCGAGGACCGGCCGACAGTCTCGAAATCTGGCAAGATTCGTGGAACGTCGACGGGAGAAGAGAAGATTGGACCGAGGCAGGCGTTACGTCATGTTCGCGAGAAGGTTATCAAGAGCGAAGCGTCAACAACATTAAGCACGAGGACGGTCGAAACGGAGGAGAGAACGCCGTCGCCCGGCGGCAAAGTTGAAAGCTCGAAAGACGCGAGAGAGTTGACGACCAGCGAGCAAGAGTTCGAGGAGATATACAAGTGTTCCACTTTGGGGGACCGTGACCGAAAGGAACGTGGGAAATGCGAAAGCCCGTCCGAGATATTAGACGCTATTCTGAATATGCAGCGGGGACATTCCACGGATAAAGAGAAGCTGGAGACGGATTATCACGACTCGTCTAGCAGCGCGACTACCTTGAGCACGGTGATGTACAGTCCGATGGATGCCTGGCAGGCGGATATTTATTCGATAATAGCGGAAGAGGCGAGGAAGAGCAAGCTTAAGCGGCAGGCGGAGAGAGAAGTCGAGTCATCGAGTTTGAGAAGCAAACTTCCCTTTCTGAAAGCAGACTTTGAGTCTTTGCACGACGAGGTCCCGGTGACGCCTGAACCGATACCCTACTCGCCCGTCGAGGACTTGTATTACGTGCCTGTCGAGAGCAGGACGAATTACGCGAACGATCGGTCGCGGGAAGACGAGACTGTCAGCGGGCCAGGGTCCCTGAAAGACCTTTGCATCAAGAGAATCTTGTCGATGCCGTACGGTCTTCACGTGATCAACGAGATCACGGTGCCCGAGTTCGACGTCTTCAGAAGCCTACGATCTATCCCGGTGTTTGCTAACAACGTAACGAGCGATGAGATTAGAGGCGTCCCATTAAACACGCATGGAGTGAATGAGCGACAGGCTGAGAGAGCTAGACTAACGACAGCTTCGCCGGGATCAAAGCGTCCTGACGCGCGCGAAATCGCTGTTTCAGACCAGGGTAAATCAGAGCGATTAGAACAGAGGCCGCGCCGTCAAACGAGCATGGCCAGCGACAGCTCGGGCACGTGGGTGGGTTTGTCGACGACCAAGGACCCCAGGTTGCTCGTCTGTTTGTCCCCGTCGCAGCAGAAAACCGCGATAAAAACGAGCGCCGACGATTTGCTGGATCTGCACAAGAAGTTCTTGAACAGGCACAGCTACTTCGACGAGGAACCGCCACGGCGAGTCCCTGTACCCAAGTATCGAGTCGAGTTGCTGCCGATCGGCGAGAGCAAGGAACGTGACAGAAAACACGACGGAAAATCGACCACGACGAGCAGACTGTTGGAAATTATCAAGGAAAATTCCGACAGTTCGAAACGCTCGCGTAGCACGAGACTGCCGAAGTCGAAGAACGAGGCGAGGGTGAAGTTCGACGAGACGAGCCGTTCGGACTCTAGATCGTCCCACGCTAGGTCGAACACTTTCGACAAGGGTCGAGAGCGGTTGAAAGTCACTCGCTTGTGCGACTGGTTGAACCTGGCGAGAGGCGAGGAGCCGGTGGACGACACGCTCTCCGATGATTTATTAATAGAACCGTCGGTTGAGAGACGAGAGTTTGATAAGAGACGATTCAGCGGACGAATTCGTGGCAGCGAGCGCGCGGACGTTACGAAACAGCCAGCCGCGGAACAGAAGATCGGTGGGGAACGAGCGACGCCAGTTCACTTTATCAGCGCCGCGAGTCCGCCGGACAGGCCGGAGCCACCGGTCAGAAGCTCGACGCCTTTCAACAAGAGCCCGTTGATCACGTTGAACAGTGCCATAATCGACAAGTCGATTACCGCGACGCCGGACACCGCTGGCAAGAGGACACCGCCAACACGTAGGGCTGTCGACCACTCGCGTTACAACGTGAATCCGGCGTTGATCGACGACAGAGTGGAAGTGCCGCCGCGGGTGAAACGCGTGGTGAACGTGGACAAATCGTGCATCGACACGACGAGCATCTTCGATCAGAATCCACCGAGGAGTCACCTGCAGCCGCGGCGATACAAGAACAACGAGGTGGAGGAGAATGCGAAACACGTGGCGGCCACGGAGATCATGCAGAATCTGAAGAAACTGCAAACCGAGACGGAGGATCAATTGGAAGGTCTTGGAAAGTATTCCCTGTCGCAGGAGTATTTCGCCCAGCAGTTGAGGTACATCGAGCTGCTGGAGAATCAGTTGAAGAACGTGATATTGGCGGAAGAGGAGGAGAAGGAGGCGTTCGAGGAATTCCAGAATCACGTGAGAGGGGAACGGGAGAGGGCAGGAGCCGCGAAGGATGAGCCAAAGAGGAAGCCCGTTGACCCGGATAAGCCTTTCGATCGGGCTGGAGGGAACGTCTCTGGAGACAGATCCAAGGACGACGATTCCCGGGTGGAGAGCCAGAGCTGGCAGGAGAGGTCCGAGAACGTGGAGAGCGATCGTTCGGAGACGATCGACAAACACGGTCGCAGGGACTTCTCGAGGAAGGTGCGCCACGAGAACGGTCTGCGCGAGGAGGAATCGTGCGAGGAGATCGAGCACGTGGAACAACATTCCGTGATCACCAAGAGGGGGGAGAAAGTCGCTGAGAAGATGAGGCAAGAGAGCGGCTCTCGCGGAAAATCGTCCGCGGGAGATAAAACGACGGCTAAGGACGAGCGTCGTTCTCGCAAGGAGAATACGTCCTCTCAGGTGTCTGACGCACGCAAGGCCGTCGAAGCGAAGGAGAAGTCGAACGCTTCGGCGGTGGTGGTGAACGGCGAGGCCTTTCGACGCAAGATGTACGACGAGTACGTGCACAAGGTCCTCGAGCGAGAGGAACGGAAACATCACAAGGTGGTGAAGATCAGCACGCGCGAGGACATTCAGCGGGCGAGTAATAAATTGGCCAAGAGCGGCATGAGCGCCGTTGAGAGGGAGTTCATCGAGAAGGCGAGGAACAGATTGAACAAATTCGGGATTAAGTTGGACGAGAGCGAGCCGGACAACGAGAGTGACAAAGGTGGCGACGTCACGGTGGGGAAAAGCGAGAGAAAAACGACGAACGACAGAATGCAGGAGACGGAGAAGAATATGGTAAAGGCGAAATGCTTGATCGACGGGAAGCAGCTCGAAGACGCGAACAAATTACCGAAGCATCTGCAAGAGTTCCTCAAAATGTCCGCAACGTTCGACGACGGTGAGTCCCACCGAGAATCGAGGATTGCTGTGCTACCTCGTCGTTGTTTTCCATTTGCTGCCCAATTGAGACGTATCGTGTCCCGAGTGTTGACCGCCTGGATTTGGATTTTGAGAGAGACGAACGGCGTGCCGGATATTGGATACATATAACAATCACTAACGCACGTTCGTGGACTTGTCGTTGATTGCATTGCCGTAGGTGTCCCGTTGCTTGTCGTATTGCTCGTCACTAACTTGATTACTCATTGTCAACGAATAATTTTTCTTTTCTCTCTCTCTCTCTCTCTCTCTCTCTCTTTCGTTGTATTTGCAAAGGATTTATCAGACAAGCATAACTTGGGAAAGCAGTCTCTGAGATGTAGCAAATTGTAGAAAATGCACAACGAATATTTTTACGTACTCCGTTCTCGAATACATATCTTTCTATCTTCCTCATTGTCTATTCTTGTTAGTTCTCAGCTTTCAATTAGCAATTTTGTTAAATCGTTGAAATATAACGGCTGTAAATTGAAATTGAATTTAAAAGAACAGAGAAAAAGTATTAAGCGATATTTACTTAACGACAATTAAAACATTCGACGAGTCGAAAATATTCTATCTTTCATATATATGCATATATTTTAAATCTTCTTCAAACAAGCTTGTTCGAGCTCAAGTTCATATAGCTATCACTTCGATAAGAGTGACGTATCTAACAATTTATAACGTGATGACAAAAATCTGTTATTTTGATCAAATTGAAAATAATGTAGGGAGGAAAATATCTCTTATTATGTCAAAGTCAGCGTTAATCGATCTATAAAATCGAACTATAAAATAACGATGTGTGGACAGATATGTCAATGATTGACACTTTGACACTTGACGTATTTCAATTATGATCAAAATGGTTGTTGCATTAAAGGGCTGCGTATATTTGGCTAGCAGGTTTTATTTACCCAAATATACTTTATATATACTTGGTTTAATTTTAGGGAATTTAGGGACAAGCAGAATCACAAGATTTCTTCTTATAGAATTTTATTTTAAAAAAGATTGTTTCACTTTTAGGATTCGTTAGGTTTTAATTAGCTTCTAAATAATATATTCTCAGTTGGTAACTTAAATTAATATATTTAATTGCAAATATTTCCTTTCAAATAATTTTTATCCAACAATATGGAGGATGAAAGATATTCAGAAGAGTATTAAATTCACTCCGCTGATTACGAGACATGTAATATTAAAAATATATAAAGTATTGTATATTTAATTCGTTCATCGTGTCGAAGTTGGTCGGTAAGCTATATCAATTTGATTTTGCATTACAAAACGTACGATAAAAGTATTTTTATTTTTTTAATGTTGTGTAACAGCAACTCATGAATAATATTAACGTTTTACGCAAGATACAGAAATTAAACGATTTAAATTTTTATTCTTTAAATATGTATATATGTAATTGTTTTCCTTCAATCGTAGAACATTTTCTTTGTGAATGTAATAATAATTCATTGATAAAATAGAATGTAGATTGAACAAAAATTTCGACAAACATTTTAAAAATATCAGCAATAAGAAATTAATAACTTTCACTATAATTTAAAAATAATAAATAAAAGAATTGCTTATTTTCTAGTTTATATCTTGTGTATTTTGCTATGAATGAAATATATTTCTATTTTTAGAATTGAAACATTTCCAATTGCTAAAATATTCTACAATATCATCAACGATTTTCTTTGCATTCATCAGGTGTTTTTGTCGAGCAATTTGCTGAAATTTGTTTCGCATAAAATCATATTTATTTGTATAGAAATTTATCACGATGTAAAGATGTGCAACCAGAAATATAAAGCGTGTTATTTCAATATTACGTCAATTACTTTGATATAAGATATAACACGCACAAATATTAAAATCGTTTTTTACTTCATGCATGTAATGCAAATGAAGAGATAAACAAGCAAAATAGACGTGAAGAACTAAATAGCGAAAAAAATTAATTCGAATTATGCGTAAGTTCATTTCCAGAGGCATCGGCGAAGGAATTGATTCGAAGTTAATTGAAAAAAAGTTTCTCGAACCGTTTAAATCTCATGAAAGATAATGAAACGGGAAATGAGATACTGAGAAACGAGGGGGTTATATGCTGAATCGATAGATGAGAAACGGATTGGTTTCTTGCCAATAAAGTGGAAATGCCGAGAGATAAGTTTGTTGGCTTTCGCGTGGGTCGTAGGCTATCGTTACAACTAGAACACAAAATTATTACCTAACGCTGTAAGCATTCCTACTGTCGTAAATTTTTATACTCTCTTTTCGTACCGCATAAAAAACTGTCGCGTTGAATTTTCAGTCTCGTCGTGTAAAAATTTTTTTTTGAAATATTTGAACCAAATAGCAAAGATTCGTAACGTTATATGATTTTAACGTATAAAGTAAATACTTTAACATTTTTTTTATTGAATTTGTGTATTTAAATATTTTATTGAAGCTAAGATTGAAAGCTTCAGTTTGATCAGTTTTAGTTTAATCAAGTATACCACAGTTAGAATTAAAGTAATATATATGCCGTAATCATGCTCCCGTTTCGATGCATGAATGCAGCATTTATCAAAAACGCTTGTTATCTTATCAATAATTGTGAAAATAAATAACTGACACCGGTCACTTAGATTAAATATATTTAATTACTGAAATATATAATAAAGAAGAAATACAATGTGCCAAACTAATTTCAATAAATTAAACATATTATACATAACTAATTAGAATTAGTGTTGAATTCAATTATCATCACCATCAACACTCATTGATGTATTTACAAAAGTAATTGAGAATTAATTATACAAGATAAGGAAAGTTCATTTCGACTGATTTGAACTCCAGCGTTCGAAGAACTTAGCAAAGTGTCAAATACAGCAAAAGTCCGTGGGAAGAGGTTTCGAGCTGCACTTTTGCCCAACATGTCGCAAAAGTGCGAGGAAAGAGAAAGAATATTCTCTGAGCGTCGTGATAGATATCATCTATCTACCACCTACAGTATATTTCTCTTCTATGTCGAATCAGAAGGACCCAGCCGAGGCTGGTTGCAACGCGGTTCGTGATTCACTCGAGAATGAGAGCCTAAATATAGGCCTGATCGAGAAAATAGGCCAGCGCTCGCTAGAAACGTTTCGTCGTTGCGTCCAGCTTCGCGCCGGAACCATCTCGTCTCGATTTTAGCTATTCCCGACGGAATTGCGACACCGGCAAGCTGTTACATCCGCCGAGTAGTGGCGCGAACCTAACCCTGGCGGGACCTTCACCCTTTTCAACCGGTCGGAGTTTCCACGTTTCACGCAGGACTGCTGTGTCTGAACAAATGTGCTTTCAGAAAGAGAGATCAGTATTTCAAATCTCTACTGACAATATTATTAAGAACCAAGCCAGTTGCAAATAAACTATTAATGTTAAAGGAATTGTATGTAGGAGTTCTTGAGTTGAAATCAGTGTGAAAGTTTTTGTAATTAGCAATTGTTGAAATGGACGTTCAAAATGAATATTTCCTAAAAGATTAGTTAGTTAGTCGTTTTTCATTGTGATCAAAAATCGTGAAAGCTTGGATCTGTTACTGAATTGATGTCAAGAATTAAGCCGGTTGCAAATAAAGTATTACTACGAGAGAAATTATATGTGAGAGTTCTTCAGTTGCAAATTAATAACCGTAGCTTTTGCAATTAGTATTGAAGATGAGTATGGAATTTTTGTGATTGGTAAGTTGTTATAAGAATTTTGCAATCACTAATTATAGAAATTCTTGTAGTTGATATTGAAGTTTCGTAGAGAAATCGCTTCAATCGAAAAATATTTCTTGTAGTCTGTTATCTGCTTGTTTGCTCTATTTTTTTTTTGGAAAATTATACCTTCTTCAGAAGTCATTCTCAGATGTCAAGAATGGAAGATTTTCATCTCTCAAGATGTGGTGGTTGTGTTGAACGGTTAACCAGTGATATTCGGATGTAATTTGTTGTAGTAACGGAACGTCAGAATTGTTACTGTCAATATTAGCAGAGAGAGCTTTGTATAATTTCTTGGCGTGCGTACTGGCTTTCGGTGATTTTGATTGAAACTGGAATTATTGGAATATGCAGCACGTGTTCGCAGATTACTCGCGAATTCCCCGAATAAACAGTGTTTTTTACAAATTGCTCGGTAAAAATCAGAGCTTATTCCAAGAATTTTTCGTTGAAACATTGATTTTTTTTTTGTTTTCATCACTCGTATGAAATATGTATAAAAGATATAATAAGAGATAAAAACTTGTTAAACACGGATGTAAAAATAAATGAGAGGTAGCGTTTACATTTTTATAAATATAGGTTCATTTTTCATTTTATCTATGTTACTAACTGTCTGCCTTTCTTGCTTTGTAATATTGCTTATAGCACAATTTAACTGCTATTAATTTGTTAACATAGGCATATACTCGTGAAATATTTACCATGAATTTTGACATGTAAGGCATTGATATTTATTATCATATAAAGTATTAATATTGGTATCAATATTAAGTCAATATCATGTGAATATATTATAGATGAGCATTTATAATTAAATATTAGCAATATCTCTTTTTCTGCGATTAAACATTGTCAATTGAAACGAAAGGAAGACAGAGAGAAGCTAAAATATTATTGCTCTCGGTTTTATAATTAAATATTAGTCGTTTCATTGATCATCGCATGAAACGAAAAACAAAAGAAATAAAAATAGAATATATCGCTTCCAGTATTCTGTCGTGGGGCGTAAAATATAGATCCAGACTTTTTCGCAAGTTAATCTCCAAGCTGATCATAATAATGTTAAAAATAAAGAACTGTTCACAGTTCAAGTCCGGTAATTGTGAGATGATTTTCAAGTTTTCTAGAGCGGGGAACCACGAGTGTAAATGTTTCACGAACAATTTCTAACGCTTTAAAAAAAATCTCCGAATTGCTTAGATTATAGAATTACCGAAAGAGATATATATTTTTTTCATTTATTTATTTTCTTGAGCCGCTTCGGCATGCTTCTTTCTTTTTCTTCTTTTTGAAGGACATGGTCATGATTTTGACACGAAGGAAAGTGACAATGATCTGCTGCACGAGATTGACAGTGCTTTGAAATTCGGCAAGGGATTTCTGTTTGGTAAAGGTGCGTTTTCATTACCTTGCTTAATTAATTTCAGCACGCATTTTATCCGAAAGTAAATGCAAATATATAAAAAAAAATATATATATATATGTAAGGAGGCGCAGGTGAGATTGATAATAGAGATAGTAAATTAGTTTTTAAGATATTCATTTACTTAATTAATGTATATTTCAATTTTTGATACAAGTAATTTGTTTGAAAATTTGATTGAATTAATTTAAAGAATTTCTTCTTTTATGCGTTCGTCATGGTTTTTAGTTGATTGTTTGTTTATTTCAATTATTCTCTCTTTTTAGCAGAGTTAAAGATACTCGGTTTTTAGCAATGGATTTCTTCTGTTCTTCTTTCATTCGAATTTCTGAAACACCTGTCTATTCCAGTAATGGACGCTATTTACCATTTAAATAAAGTACGAATTAGAGGGACATTACTTAGGGACTTTATATTTAAAAAGTAATAATGAAACAATGAGAATAATAAAAAATTCAATATAATTTTACAAAGTAACTGCGATTGTATAATAGAGTTCAAAATTTCAGATAGATTTTAAAAATTAAATAATGCGGATTGTAATAAAAGATTGAATAGAGTAATAAAAACTTGATGAAAGGCGTGCAGTAAAAATTAATTTTTATTAAAGTTCCGTTTTAATTTATACAGATGTGCTTTAATAGAGCTCAATGTGTTCTCTGAAATCGTACTCGAAGATGTAATTATAACATTCCATGTGGGTCAACGTCGACCTACAATATTTAGTAGAAACACTTTAAGTAGAACACTTTTGTTTGCAGGCTGTGCATGTTCGTGCAAATTTATTATTTCGTAAATGTAATAGAAAATAGAGATTTCTTTTATATTTTAAACACTGCGAATATTTATATATATATATATATATCCATTCTATACATTTAAATCATATCAGAGTGGATGTACATTTGCAATTTAATTATTAGCAACATTTATTAATGTTAAACAGCAGAAATGCAAAATTGAGTAGATGAGGTATTTAATGATATATTCTATGGCATAAATTTGGCATTTAGTTGACTGAATTAAAGATTTTAATCGAATAAGATTAAATGAGTGTTTCGGAACAGTATTGAATAAATTGGACGATAATACAGATAGAATGGTAGGTAATGAATTAAACGAGACAAAACGTACGAGATCAATTTCTTCGTACTGTTACATCTTTTTATACTCTTTTACACGTGTATCTCGTTACATACGTGATCTCCGGCAACAATTTATTGTTCGAATAATTCGCACAAACAATTCATCGTTCTTGCAGAAACGATATACAATAATAAATTAACTTTTGAATAAGGGAAAGTCATTTGTAAGCGTACACTCCTGAGCAAGAATTCTTTGTTTCCTCGAATGAAATGAACTTTGTCTGAAAGTAACGTTTCTCTGAAAAGTAAAATTGTTATGAAGATGAAGATATACTTTAGGAGGAGTACAAAATAGGACGAAAGTATTATGATTCTTGAGAAATGGAAAACTTTATTTTAAAATATAATTAGTCACGAATATAAAGAATAATTATTGATATATCTATGATATAATATAATATTAAAAAAAATAATATTATATAATGAATTTTAATACAATATTATATTAAAATGTCATGTTATAAATAAGATATTCAAGCGATCGCTCTGTGTATTTTCTTGGAAATGTAGAATTTTACTTAAAGAAACAATCGTCAATTTCGTACGCGACACAGTTTTCGGCTCCATTTATTCTTCGCCTTACTTCATACGCGGTGTTCATCAAACCAGAGTTAAGAAAAGCAAAGTTCCACGTACTGTCTGCAAATACCGCGGCGAAGGTAAATAAAGAAGGAAAAATAAGAGTACGTACAGTTGCTCGCTAAAGTATTCGAACACTTGTGGATCGTAGAGATTTCTGCACGTATTAATTATAAATATATTATGTGTTACACGAAACTGTTACGAGACTTGAGCATCGTGATTATGTCACAAATCTGAAAGATATATATATATATAT
>CAJDYZ010008825.1:12966-23325 GCA_903986555.1 Heterotrigona itama
CGAAACGGCCTGATACTCGAGGTTATTATTCCGTCTGAGCGAGAAACCTCGAAAGAGGAAAGAAAAAAAAGGAAGAAAAACGTGCGGGCAAATATTTAAAGCGCGGTAATATTCCGCGCGGCGCACGCACGGAATCGCACGAGGAATAATAAAAAGGGACGCGGGGCCGGTGTTTTCCATTCTGGAAACATCTGTTACACACAGTGGCTCGTTAGCGACGTACCTGGACGAAATTTCGGTCGAAGATCCAGCCGATTTGTTGCTCGTTCGCGATTAAAAATCTCCATCTCATCCTGAAATGAAATCTTCTCGTACAAAAAAATGTCCTTCAACTCCTCCCACAGAATTTCGTAGCAAGTTCGAATCGCTAGAAAATGGAACTTTCTTCTCACACGTCTCTCGATTGTGTTGATTCCTCGAATGAAACGAAGTTTTTGTCCGATGCTACGTGAACTCTCCGGAGCCTCAAAAGCCTCGTAAACGAACCGTATCCTTACGTAACGTCGGAATCAATTAACCAAGACCCGCGTGAATTCATGGTTGCGCCGACATTGGATCGTGGCCATTCCTAAAATCGTCCGTATCGTGGACAACGGTGCATCGTTTACACAGCCTCGCGCTTGGTACACGTGCACGTGATCGGAGCACGGAGCGCACGTCAGTTGATTTAGTGTCAGATTGGTCACGGGTTGTCGCCTCACCCTCCGGGTGACCTGCAGGTTTTCTCTCGCTTTCTTTCCCCTCTCGAAGCCGCAGTCTCTTTCTCAGTCGACTAGGCCCGACACCCGCAATATTTTTTTCGATTTTTCTCCGTCCTTTTTTTTTTCTTTCTCTTCTTCTTCTTCTTCTTCTTCTTCTTCTTCTGCTGCTGCTTCTTCTTCTTCTTCCTCTTGGTGGCTTCTTTTAGTTCGTTTCTCGGACAGTTCTCGTAAGGGCTCAGCCTAGGATCTTTGATCACCCCGCCGACCATCGAGAGCGACTTGATCATCCGCGGTCTCGCGCCGAGAAGAAACCGATCCCCCGACGCGTTTTTTCCCTTTTCTTTCATCTCTTCTTCTTCTTCTTCTTTTTCTTCTTTTTCTTTTTCTTCGTCTTTCTGGTCGAAGAGAGTGCAGCTCGAAAGAGGAGCCGGATCATTAGTCGAGCTTTCTACTTCGTCAGGAGACCCGGCGATGGAATTTTTAGAATTGTCCGCCACGTTTGTTTACGTCGTTCGGACGTGGGAATCGGTCGTACGGGAATCTCGCGAAAATTGTACGTAAATGTAAATTAACGGGAATTTTAAGTACGATAAATTCACGGAAGATGTTAAGTAGTGTTACACAGTGTGCTCTATAATCCTATGGACATTGCATTATTTATTCGCTTATTTCGTTGCATATTCTGTATAATTCTCAAATCGTGCAAAATTGCTACCGTGAGACACGAGAGAATTTATCGCACGGTGCCTGTAACTTGCAACTTATAATAATATCAATCGAGCTTCGACGGAAGGAACGAAGGGAATTGCCAGGGATTCCCAGGAAAGGAGGAGAACAGTGGCGAACGATGGCCGTGAGAGGGCTGAGCCCTCGTTACAAGGGCCGTAATCACGCGCGTTTCCAAGTGACACCGGCGATATAACGTAGCGATCGGTGACTTTTATTCTGGCTGGCGCGAGAACATCGTAATCTTCGGGGGCCGGGAAGTTTGTTCCGTCGCGTGGCCTGCTATTATCGCGATTAAACGGTCGAAAACGTTCGTAGCTGCTCGCACGCTGCAATTTCGTGGTGGACAGCTGTGATCCGTTCACGGACAGTCTGCTCGTGCCGTGTTCACCGCGCCGTTTGCCCTCGTCTCTCTCTCTCTCTTTCTCCTTTTTTTTTCACCGTCGGCCAAGGCCCGTTTCTCTCGCTGCCTTCTAATACATAGGTGTGGAAATGACTTGTGGGATCGGCTGGTAGCGGAATGGCAGAAAAGTGGTACTTTCGGGACGATACCCTAAATCATGGAATCGAGGGGGCCGAACGTGCAGCCGGTTTATCCCTCGAACCACCATTTTGTCTTTCGTTCGTTTTGCACTTTGATACGGGGGACCAACGAGTCAAGTGTTTGACACGTTGATAATTTCAACTGGTTCTTGACTAGGTACTAGCTGAAGGGCAATCACCTGAACCGCGTGGAAAATCGTTCATTATCTGTGAATGAGCTACAGTACAAGGTAAAATTAGGACAGTGTATAGTGAAGAATGGAAAGTCAAAGAATGTTTCACCGTTTGGAAGAATGCCTTACTGTTCAGAAGGAACTTTACTGGGTGTAAAGTGAAACTCGATTCAAAAGAGAGAGGTTAAAAATGTTTGTGGAAATTGTTAATTCTTAGGTTAAATAATACAAAGTCGAAGCATGAAGCGCAGTAGAGTATATAATGGAAAATCAGGAGTAAAATGTGGAAAAAATAGAAAGCGATGCCTATAGAAAGAAATTTATATCAGATGTTTTCGTTAACAACTCGAAAGTGAAGTCTTCCAGAAACTTCCATATATCATCACTTGGATATCTACACTTGAATATACACATAATTTACAGGTGAAATTCAAGACTGGCTTAATGGTACGATGAAAAGTACAAACAATGTTGAGCACTCGTTTTCGTAATCGGGCAAAGACAAATGTCAATGGCTGAATTTTTGAAAGACGAGAAAAGATGAAAGGAAAATACGTCTCGGCATTCATCCACTTGATCAATTAAATACACTCAAGCAACAAATTAAATTAAAAATTGTAATCTTCAGTGGAAGGACGAATAAATTTGCAAAACTGCATGACAATTTTTACATTTTTAATTGTTCCATCTGCGAACGACCGAGGCAACGAATCTTTAAAAAGATGCGAAACGAGCAAAAGACGTCGACGGATCGAAATAAATGTTTCAACTTGGCGTTTTCAATTAAAAATTGGAATCTTTGATAAAGGAATACAAATTACGCTCGACGAAGAGATTTGTAAAATTTCATCATAATCTTTGAATTTAATTATTTCGTCAGCGAACGATGGAGACAGAAGATGCTTGAAAAGGAACAAAATAAGTAAAAAACGTCGATGGATCGAAAGAAATTTTTCAACCTGGTGTTTCCAATTAAAAATCCTTGATGAATGCAAATTACACTCACAAGCTTTAAATTTTTAAGGGGATGTTCGAAAAGGAGCAAAATGAGAGAAAGACGTCGATGGGTCAAAAGGAATTCTTTAATCTGGCGTCTCCAATTAAAAATTGAAATGTAAATTAAATTCAACGAAGAAGTTTGCAAAACTCCATGACAACCTTTAAATTTAATTATTCCATCTGCGAAAGGCTGAAACAGGAGGAGACGTTCGAAGAGCGAAAGATGTCGATGGATCAAAAGGAATATTTCAACCTAGTGTCCTCAATTAAAAATTATAATCTTTGATAAAGGAATGCAAATTATACTCAACGAAGAAATTTGCAAAACTCCATGACAACCTTTAAGTTTAATTATTCCGTCTGCGAACGATCGAGACAGGGGATGCTCGAAGAGGATCAAAAATGAACGAAAGACGTCGATGGATCAAAAGGAATATTTCAACCTGGCGTTTCGTCAATTGTAATTATGTCTAGGTAGGTGGTTGGGAGGGTGAACGTTAACGAAAAACGTCGGGGTCACGACTAGGGAATAAAATGAGAAGAAGGGGGATGACGGCGTGACGGACAGGAGGCGTTTCAGGGCGGAGAAGGCGTTTCCCCTCGTGTTCGCTCGTTCACCGGCTGTTTCCTTTTTTTCTCGATCCGTCGAACCATGCCACCGCCGACTTGATTTCCTTTTTTCTTTTTTCCTTTCCCAGGAGGAAACGGGAGATAATCGAACTCGTGTCCAGCTGGCGATCAACCCTTAAATCTTCGTTGGAAAAGCCACTGTGATCAGTCGCTCTCGTTCGAGCATATCGTCGTCTCGTGTTCGTTAGCAGGGACGAAACTGCAACGACGACGCGCCGAACGAATCTGTGGATCGGAAGCTGGGCCTCCGATGGCCCCGTCATTCGTACGATCGTCGATCACAATGGCTTACCGGAGAAGCGAGCGTCGCTTTGGCGACGACGATCTGGCGAGAAGTTGCCGTGGAATAACGGTCCGCTCGCGGATGAAGGATGAATGGCTCGCAGTCGGAGATCGCGTGACAAATTATCAATAACTCGAAGACCGTGGGCGAGTCTAGCAAGAAGACACTCGGGCAAGAAGCGAGCGAGGAAAGGGAAGACTAATGACGAGATTGATGTCGGTCGTGGTTGCACGAGCGCTGTAAAAGAGCTGCCGACGACACGAGCAACGACCACCGGCTGAAAAGGATCCTCGTATCACCTTGCCAAACAACTGTATATCATTTCGGGGGTTTCCGTCGCTGGAACAGCGAAAAAGATTGCCCCTCGCTCGCCATTTCGCGCCCGAAGTCTATCCTCCGCGGTCGTATTAAGAGCTCCGAGTCGACGTGACGTGACGATTTTTCCAAGTAGCCGCTCTTTGGAACTGATCGGGTATCAAAAGGTACAGCGAAACAGTTCTGATAGAAATTAAGAAATAAAACGAAGACGCAGACGAGACGAAGAACGGCGAAGAAGAAATTTGACAAACGATTTCCCCTCGGGAAATTTCATTCAAGCCCGAGTCTCGGGTGTTTCTATATCTGATCCGTGCCTGAAATTCATTTACAAGAATTACCCGATTCAATTGTCTCCTGTCAGTCGTACACGATTTAGCAAATTTTCGTTCGAAAGACACTGCCTCGGCGAACAAACTCCTCTCAGGGAAATACTCTCAGCAAGATGAGACGAGGTATCTCCGATTCGCTGCGGATAATAGGAAATCACGTTTGGAAACAGCGTTGGCTCGGCAGAGGCTCGAGAGGGCAAGAGCTAAGTACTTAAGACTGGCTCGGTTGGAGTTTCACTTAAACGAGGCGTTTATCCGAAACGAGCTCGTTTCGCGGATTAAAGCGTAACGCCGCGGACGGAACTGTCTGCGTGGCCGTGAACAGATGGCAGAAGACGAGGCCGCCCGCCACCAAATTGGCCGGTAAACGTAACAGGCCGCCATGTAAAGCGCGTATAACGAGTACGCACCGACCGTGAAATAATAAGGCCGCTTACATGCACGCGGAACGCTGCGTCTCGCCGCCGCCATTCCCGCGCGTAAACGCGTCTGTGCGCGTGCTGCGATTCGACGAAGATTTATACACCAGGCTCGCGGCAGAATGGCCAAGAATGTCCTGCTGGTCCAGATTTCAACTCTGTGTGTCCTGTTAAATAACGAGAATCGTTTAGGCAAAGGTAATAAATCATTGGCTGGGAAGATGAAAATTCAGGGACCCTTCGGGGAAGCGTTTGATCGAGCAATATATTCCGGAGGAGGATTGCGCAATGGAGTAATTTATTCTCGATGATTTTTTTTTTTTTTTTTTTTGGTTTCGGAGGATTCGCTCTTTTTTTATGGAGGTAGCCTTTTTTTCGGGAGAACGTAGATTGAAAGAGCACTGTGAGAGCAGCTTCCTTCAAAGGAATGCAAACTAAAGCACAAGAATAATCGAATACAGATTCTTACGAGTAGGACGTATTTCGGTCTTCAATTGATTTCATTCGTTAGTTTCTGAATTCCTTTTTTTTATTCGATATTTAATAATATTTAATTTTCAGTTTCTTTGGTTTCTCATTTTCTCAAATTTCATGTGAATACGCAGATCTGCCACTCAAGGAAACAATCTCGAAATGTTCTTCGCCTCTCGATACTTTTAATGATAAAGAAAGAATCGAAACTGCTAATCACCGACTCGTCCATCGAGCTCGACAATTTACCTTTCGTTTCGTTCAGCCTTTCGACGACCCATCCTTCCACTCTTCTTCCCGTTCGTTCGCTGTTCTAGCCGTATAAAAACGAACGTAGTTCCACGACTATGAGAGTAGAAGGAGGCAGGAAATACTAGAAACGTCGAAGAGGGTACGAGCGAGACGAAGCACGGTCGAAGGGGCTAAAGCGGTGGGCCGTCCTCGATGCCTCTTTGCTTTTGTTCGTTCGCGTTTCGGTGGTGTACCACGGCTGGCCTGCGAAACCAGAAGAGGCCGACGGAGGCCACGACGGGGGCGCAGAGGTGGAGAACGAAAGATGGAGAGAGAAAGGAACGGTGAGAGGGCCAACGAGATTGGATGAGGCTCTCGCGCAGCCTGCGGTATAATTAAAATACAGCCGAGCACCAACTGCTGGCCCCGTGCTGCCGTTGTTGCTGCCTTTTCTCCTCTCCTCTTCCATCATCCTGCTCTTTCCTTACTGCTTTGCTTTACGAAGCTCCGCGCCCGCTTCATTTTCCACTCCTTCCTCCTTTTCGCCATCTTCTCTCGCGTCGTTACTGCTTCTTCCCCTCGAGTGGTGCCTCCGGCACGGAGATTAGTATTTAGGAGCTGCAGGAGTATTGGCGTGCCGAGTTTTTCTCTCCAGTTCTCTTTCTTTCTCGATTTTCCTTTTTTTTTTCTCGTGCAAGCATCAACCAGAGAGAAAGAGCTGGTTAACGAAATAGTTGTAGTTGGAGGGTGTGTAGAAAAGTGTCATTTTATCAGGCTTCTGTCGTGAATTCCATTGCTTTAAAATTCAACCTCTTGAGAAGGATCACACTGTTGAATGGTACGATACATTTGTAAAAATTCAGCAGCACAGTTTTCATCGATGACAGTTCTTTGCTTGTAAGAGTTGCGATTCTATTAAAAATATCATCGAAATATTCTGATAAATACAGTCGATGTTATTAAAGTGGGGAGATTGGAAACTTCGTTGAAGTTCTCTGACCAAAATCATTACAGGATCGGAAACGGAACCACTAACACCAATCGCCTTCATCCGTCTGAAAATTTTTCATTGTCGTCGAAGATTGCTCATTATGCATATAACGAAGAGGATGGCTCGTATCGATGCGAAGAACACGCGGCGAATACCTCGATGGATACGCTTCGCGTCGGTAGATTACAAATTACGATAACAGCCGTCTCCTTTGTCCCTTCTATCCCCTCCTCCGTTCTTGTGATCGTTCTGTTCTCCTTCGTTGACAAATAATTAATATTCATTACATATTAACGAAGCTATCGCATAAATCGCGGCGCCCGCGGCAACGGAATGGTGGCAAGGATAGCGAGCGAGCTGGCGGATGTTTTGATGGAGAACGGAACATGGTTCCACGGAACGCCGGCAGATGTAGCGAGCAGTATCGATTTCGTGAACGCCGGTGGGAAGATTGAGGGGGAAAACGAGGGTGGAGAATGATGCTTCAAGGTAGAAGGTGGGACTCGAAGGGACATTTTACAATCTGGAAGGAGGGGAAAAAATTGGATGGATGTTTTAGGAAATTGGAGAAAATATAGTTTGGAATGATATTTTGTGAAAAAAATAAAGCAACGGAGGAAAGAGCCGATGAAAGACGAAATTTAGGGAAATTGAGATTATGTGACTTCAGAGAAAAAACGTGCTGGAAACGTGAAAATCTGTTGTTGAGTACTCGAAAATTCAAATGTAATTTTCGATGGTGATTTGACTTTGCGAAGAAGAAGGATCTGAGATCTTTGTTCAACATTGTCGCAATCGAACGTCTGCTCTTTCAAATTGTAACTGAGGGATATGATTTACTGTTGGAGGATACACACGGTATCTTTTCAACTTCGGCGAACGACAACTATAAAACAAGCTTGTTGCACGATTTCGACAGACCCCGAAGCCGCGATATAGTAACAAAAACATGAAGCACGTAAATCACAGGAGTCCCAAACTTTTTTTTTTTTTTTTTCTTTTACAACGTCTAAACTATCGTGACGTCCCTTTTTAACGTACCGTGAAAAGGAGACGTGCTCACCTGTTTTCTCGACTTTCCCTTTCGAAAACACATAAGCGTGAACGCCAGACACGGGCTCATTCTTTTACGCGATATAACGTAGTTTTATCGGCGCGTTTAAGGGTTATCGTACAATAAAAACAGTATTATTATCAGTTAGCCGGTACGCAAGGTCGAGGGCCAGAGTAGAAAGAATAGAAGAGGGTCGGAGGCTCTACTCTTTCGGAAGCGACTCGCGAGAGGCACGAGTGACTTTATGACTCGTAAAAAGCCCGAGACCTCTATCCTTTGTCATCTTTCTCTCTCTGTCTCGCACTTCTTCGTTAAACACACGTTCCCTCCGTTTATACGGAATCGCTAAACTCGGGCTATAACGAAGGAGTTTCTTGAAAAGAGCCTTTTGTAGATCCGTGATAAATATGGTTATGTGTTTTCTGGTAGTTTTGGAATCAATTAATTAAACAAAGTAACAATCATAATAATTTATATTAGAGATTTCTAAATGCAAATGGGACAGGTTATTAACGTTATCATTTCAGCGTGTACCCTCGTTTTATCTCCATCTCGAAGTTAGTATTGCCAATCAATAAAAAAAAAATTTTGCCCCAGCGAAACGTTCTCGAGGAACTTGAAACTCCCCGATCTGCTAGAAACGTTGAACGTTCGTTTCATGAATCACTGAAAAACCAATTAACGATATTCAAGTTGGTAAGAGTCTGCAGTCCGCGTGTTGAATTCAGTGAAACTTACAAGCGCGTACAACTGCCGTGTTCGATGTTCTCTGGACGAAGGACATCGCCGAACGATCGTTATTCCACGTTTATCTCGAAGCTGCTGTCCAACTAATCTCTCGCTGGCCGCGGAGAGTCGTCCGGTCGTCTTATTTCGAGATCTCGAGATTAGATATACGCGGCTTGAAGATCGCTTGGATATGTCTCGCCGTGTGGCAGCCTTTAATTAACTCTTCCGCGATTTTAACGGGCTACCTCGGGAACGTACGGCGGATCGTATCTCCCGCTGAATTCTGATGCGAAATAAATTCAGAGTCGAAGGATCGCGCGGTTCCTGAAGAATGTCGCGAAGATGGAAAATAAAGATTGCGCTCGTGGCTGCCCGCGATAATTGCTGGCTGGGAACGCGACTTACCAGCGGGGCGACTGGCGTTGATGAGTTTATACGAAGTAGACAGTCCGGAGCGTAAATTCTGGGCACATAACTAGGGGAATTGGATTAGTCGACTGATCCTCTGATATTCGTTGATTTAAACGAGATTAATCCTGACTTCCTAAAACAGCCTTTTATTGCGTTAGGTCTTGAACGTTTCCTTCGTCTGACTATCCCTTTCCCTTTCTTCTCTTTGAAATTAAGAATATCATTCTTTCCACGATTTCTGATATTACAGTCGCTAGATTTGTACACAAGTACGATAGGCTGTTACCGGTTTTTTAATGTTATCATTCGGACAGGATTTCAAACAAACGCACGTTTAATCTTTTTTATCAACTATAGAAATAGGGAAGATAAGACGTGCTTAGATTCTAAAAATTTCACTGGTCGATCGTATGATAAACGTCTCCCGAATGCCGAGAGGTTGTCGTAAACTTTGTCAAATCAATAATGCTTGACAATACGGATTGTATTCGAGACTCGAAGAATATCATTCTTTCCATTCATCCAGATTATTACGATTTCTGATATTACAGTCGCTAAATTTGTACACAAGTACGATAGGCTGTTACCGGTTTTTTAATGTTATTATTCGGACAGGATTTCAAACAAATGCACGTTTAATCTTTTTTTTTGTCAACTATAGAAATAGGGAAGATAAGACGTGCTTAGATTCTAAAAATTTCACTGGTCGATCGTATGATAAACGTCTCCCGAATGCCGAGAGGTTGTCGTAAACTTTGTCAAATCAATAATGCTTGACAATACGGATTGTATTCGAAACTCTAATACGGTCTCGATTGCTATCCAACCATCTTTGAATGCGTAAGGTTCTTGAAAGAAAGCTTTAAAAAAGTCAGATAGGGGGAACGAATTAATACGGGTGTAAGTGGAAACGCGTGTTCGCGCTGTAAGAGGCACCGTTTGAACATTGACCCTGAGGGATTTGACAGTGATCGATATATTTCCCGGACAGCCGGCTTATTTTCAGAATTCATAATTCATCTAGCCGCTGTGACACGTCAACGTTCGCTTTCACTGGCGCGATAAATAAAACCGGCAAGGATATCGGTTCGCCGACGAACCGTACATAAGTGCCGTGTCAATGGTAAAACGTTGGACTAGCCGTTGGACAATCGCTCGAGATTTATTCCTTCAATTGGATCATTGTTTTCGCGTCGTAATAAATTCACACGTGTAAACATTTATCATTTTTGTTATCGAAATTGGATCGTTTCTCTCTCTCTCTCTCTCTTGACAGAATCTACGATTCGAAAACATTGTTTCTCGTTTTACTTAAGAAACGAAACGAAGAATTTACTTCATTTTCTGACTC
>CAJDYZ010008828.1:3387-14115 GCA_903986555.1 Heterotrigona itama
AAGAAAGAGATGCTGAATGATTGGAAAATCTGGCATATAACGATCGATTAGTTTCAAAAGGACCAGGGGCAATTGAAGTTCTAGCAGTTCCGGCTTCCACTTTTCGAGGGATTTTTCTCGTTTTTCTTTCTTTCCTTTTTTTCCCCTCTCCTTTCTATGCGAACTGACGCGAAACATGTCAGCCAGTTCGTTTATTCAACAGAGCCGAAGGCTCCGCTGCCACTCGGGAAACGACGAAATACATATATTTGCGTGAGTTATAGAGGGGAGAACGTAGACCGGGAAAATTATGTCGCACGTTTGGGATTAAAACTCGTCGAATCTATGGCAAATAGATTCTCACGGGCGCGAGACTTTTCGGGACTTTCGGGATAGAATATCACTGGTGAAATACGTCTGCCAATTTCGCCGAGGCGTGAAAGCAGGAACTGAAATATCAAGTGAAATTCGAAAAGAACCGTTCTACTATTGACGTTTTATTATCGAGAGAAATCCCCCGGCTCTTCGAATGTGCATCTCGATTCGTCCTTTCGACGCCTTAAGGATTAGACTTCAAAAAATGGCACTTCCACGCGCGCGTTCTTTTCCAAGGCAGTAAAAACAAATCTGTATTCGGATTCAATTTCTTTGGTTCCGTAGATGGTTCTCAAATTTGTCTTGGAATTTAACCGTTTGTTTAAACATGCAAAACTTATTCAACGTGCTAATAAATGCCATGCTCGACAAAATCAATCAATTCTCCTCGAATAAGATTCTTCGAAGAGAAAGTCTCCGATTGCGAGTGAAGCAAACATTAGAGTGGGAAATTCCGCAGTATGCAGGATACGTTTAAAAGATGAAAGAGATGTATGAAATATTTAAAAAAAAAAAAAAAAATTTTCCAAATTATAAAAAAATACAAATCTAGCCAAAAAAAATGTGGGGTAAAAATCTAACACAAAAACAGTACAATTCCACGCGATACGAGCACCTCAGATATTTGTCAATTCAACTCACCCTATTATAAATGGCGATGTCAGGCACTCCAGGGCCGGCGCAAGTGAGCACGTAGTGCGAATGATCCGTGGAAAATTTCGCCGTGTTGTAAAGACACCGGTTCCTGTCAGTCTCTCGCACGATACCGCAGCTCAAACACTTGAGCTTCCGGTCCCCGTCGAGCCTCGTGGATATCCTGTACAAATGTTGCACCGCCGACTCCTCTTCGGTCGTTGCCAAGTAGTAGCTGAAAACAGAAAATTCGCGAACCAGAATGGTTAGAGAGGGACGAAGAAAGAAGAGGACGGAGAAAAGGAAAGGAAGAAAGAACGACCACGGAGTGCAGAAGGATATAACGCGCTTTCATTTGCATAGGCTGCTCTTTAATGGCTTTGTAATCGCGAGAACCGTCGCGAATTTGCATTGCAATGACCTCTCTCTTTGTTTATCTTACCGACACGTGGCTGGGAGGAGAAGGGACAGGAGATCGAAGAGAGAAAGGGGAAAGTAAGTTCTGAATGTACTCTCTCTCTCTGTTTCTGGATTGCCGCGCCTTGGCTTTCGCAGTTTCCGCGATTTCTTTCGCATTCTTTCGCGGGGAAATCCAACTTCGATATAAATGCCGCGCCGGCTTGTACCCAGTTTGTTGTGCCAGTTACATGGAAGTTGATTAACTTCGGAACGCGCTATAGATATCCCGTGATGGATATGCGTTTCGAATCGATTTTGTTACAATGCAAATGCCTAGCGGTAGCGTCCAAACGATCGCAGAATTGACAATTTGTAGATTCATCTATTGGCTATTATAAAGCTCGGGGAAGTGGACGGCCGCGTTGAAATTGGAAAAGGGAATTAATCGAAAACCCACGTAGACTGCAGTAATTTTGTGTCGATAGTACGCTCGTAGTAATTTTCATTCTACGGCTGTATTACATATGTATTACAAATAATGTCGTTTCCTTCAAATTTAATAAATTCACATTGCCATCTTATGTGACGAAATAAAATAAAATTTTGTATCGGAAAACGACATTATTTGCGGGCACTCCTAATACTTTCGTTGATCTTTAAACAATATCAATAATGTTCGTTGCGGGAAAATGTACGAACTTTTGGTTCGGTTTGTTCAGAGTTCAATAAATAAAAACGTTCGCGTAATAATATCAACTAAATTTAAATTTGGAAAACGTTGCTAGATTCAAACGTAACTACCGAAGTATCACTTCCAGAGGATCCGAACAGCCGACAATTGTCCTATCGTGAAGTTTCTCCTCCAACTGAGAAATTCCGAAAAATCGTTAAACTGCATAATTGCTGCATCTGAAGCAGTTCAAATCAAACGTTCCAAAACGCCTCGTAACTCGTCGTTAGACGAAACGCTTCAACTCGTGCGACACGAGCTGTTCTCGCTTAAAACCGAATTAAAAGCGGAGCAGCTCGCGAACAGCGAGCTTCGGTTACTTGTTCCTGGCCAACAATTTCGCGGAACACGCGAAGTCTACACACTGTCTTGCATCGGAAGCGAGTTCGAGCTTCGTGTTTGCTCAATTAATCTACGCGACGTAGGCTATACTTGTGCCGGCAAATCGACAGGCAGGCAGATTCAGATTAGACAGAATCGGAGATTAGCCCCGATTTTGGGGAAATCTGCAGTGTCGGGCGACCGGATATTTCCGGTTCTCACCGCTCGGATACGTCAAACGTATAGCTGCGGAGGGTCACCGCGTGGAAATTACTCAGACGTCGTTCTCGCCTTTCCGCTCGTCCGAGCAAATTAGATTGCGGAAGAGGCGTGAGACGCGCGCGGATACGCCGCCAGACACTCTCGTCGCCTCGAACTGCCGCGAGATAAGGAGCACAAATTGAAGCGACCTTTCTCCCCAGACACGGTTCCCACCTTTGATCCGTGCAGTTATAGCGCCGGTTTCTGCAGTGGGTCCGAGGTCAAGATGCTGGAAAATTTAGTCACGAGAAATTTCCACCATTGTTTGAGATTTTTGTTCTTTGTTTTGTTTCGAATAAATGTAACATAGAAACTTCTGAAATAATTTATACGAAGGATATTTGTAAAATTTGATTATTAGATTTGTTGATTAAAACAGAAGCTCAGGATGGTGAGAACATATATATATACTTTGGATATTCTACATACATTATTTGTTTATGTTTTGTATAGAATAAATATGTAAAAAAAATACATAGCACGCGCGAGTCATTGTATTTGAAAATTACAAGTTGTCGAACGTTCTAAAACTGTTATTTGCTTTCTCAATTTTCCACCTATCATTTGAAATTAAATTTCTCAAATTGTGCCGCTTTAGCTTACCTGAGAATCATTTTTTTGTTTCGTACTCCACGCACTAGAACTATCATCTCAATCTGATATCTTAGATATTTATAATTTTTATAGATATTTTATAAATACGTGAAACAGCGTATTTATAATTTTCTACGTTTACAAATTCTTAAATTCAATTTATAATTTCTAGACGTGAAACAACGTACTTTGAACGATTTAAATAATATTTTGTAAAATGTACAAACAAAAGTTATCGTAATTATAAATTATCCATTCTATCACAAAGTTCCTGTATTTTTCTCGACTTCTCTGTTGGAAATTTTACGCTTCAGTCGTTCTAAAGTGTTGAAGCCGCACTAGATTTCAAGCAAACGAAGTTTAAGAAGAACAAACGGGCCATCTCGTCCCCGTTCACGAGACAATAATAAAATGTTAACTTTATTAACACCGAGGCGACGATATGAAGGATCGGTGAAATTGAGCGATCGCGGTGATCAATTCCGATTAGACGTTTCCAGATCGGACGTTTGGCTTATGTCGTCCCGAGATGGGGAAAGATTTCCGAGGAGTTGAATTCAGAGGCGGATGTTACATAAATGTTTTCAGGGTGAGGGTCAAGCTTGACAGGCTTTTCATTAGACGTTGCGATTCGAAGGCTGTTAAGATTGATTTATACGTTCTATCGGCGTTGCAAGTGTGTACCGGAGGTTGTAACGCGATCAGACTGCCTGGATCTACTCGCATTAATGCGGATCGATCACTGCTGGTTAATCAATCGAGCCAACAGTTCGAGTTACTCGCTTTTTCCACTCGGTTTCCATTCTACCGATTTTCATCGATGAAAACAATCGATGCTCTCTCGACTCAGCGTTGAAGTTTATCGAATTATCTGCGCGATTATTTATTTATTTTTTTTTTTTGACAAGTAAACTCATAGAGTTTACTCAGTTGCTTACACAAATTTTGAAAAAAAAAGATAACAAGTACAAGTGGAAAATTCGCAAAAGTAAAATTTAAATTTTGAATGAGTGTTAAAATTTTATACGTCATACACAACCTAACTCTCGATTTAGTTGATCTTATTTTTTCTAATTGAGCAGGCGATTTTGATCAAAATTTGTGAACTATGTAAATTTTCGATCAATTTTTCAGCGAAATTCGAGCAATGAAAGTGCAAAATATAAAATAATAAAGACAAGCTGCTGAAGCTGTCCGAAGGATCGATCGATAATCAGCGATCGTCGAAGGGAAAATTCTTGCAGAAGCGACGTCGCGTAGTTTTCGAAAATTCCTTCGGAGTTGCGACTAGAAATTCAATCTATTTCAATACGCATCGAGTTCTCGTAGGTACAAACCAGGTAAAGCGACGGTAAATCGATTTTCGATATTCCGACGCGACAACGTTGTATTTTCCTTTTTTTTTTCTTCTCAGCACTTATCAATATTTGATACGTACACATAAAAGCCAAGGATATTCAGGTTATCGTGTAGCGCAATTTTGTTACGTCGTTACACGCGGTTTACACGCGTAACGTTAGAAAACGATAACAATCACTTACCGGCCGCCCGTGCAGTCACGTAACTAAATAAACCAACGAGACGTGGAACGATCAATTTCGTTCCCCGAGCATCCCAATTTCGCTCCTGCGTAACTAACTGCAATTTAGCTGATCGGAGACATCTCATTAGAGATCGCGAGTGTTTCATTAACACTTTGAGCGCCCGTTTAACCATATAATCAATAATAAAACAACTGAATATTGAATAAAATACGTTTCGAGATGAATGTACTCTTAATCTGTCATACGTACTTCACTCGGTATTAAACTTTTTAAATTCCTTAATTTAATACATATTTTTTAGCTTTAGCAAAATTCACAGACATTACGGATGAACGATTTTTGGTATAACAAAGATTTTGCTAATTTGACGAAGTCATGCTCCAGTTTTTCTATTTACCATTTTTTTTTAAATGTATTGCGTCTAAAAGACTTTCTTCGTCTTAGAAATTTCCCTTCTCAAGGTAACAGTAAAATAGGAAAATATCGATAGAAATTCGTCCACGTTCATTGTTCCATTTCCGAAAGTTCATGAAATCCGAATCTGACCAACGAAACGTTGCCCGAGTGCTTTATAAGCCCGATAAAATGTGCCCTAATAAAGCAAGCAGAACAGAGGATCGTCATAAAACATCGTCCGTCGATTCATCGCGTCGAGCATTCCATTACGTTTAACGAGTTATAATACGGCGTACCGGCAGCAAAAACTAATTTCAACCCCTCCCCTCGACACGCGAAACGCGTGATAAACGGATGCTCGATAACAATTTCGTAGCGATCGTAACGGGCGATCGTAATTTTACTGTTTCAAGCTGGTATTCACGGCTCGTGCCTCGATAACCGTAAAAAAAGATCAGCTACGTGGAAAAATGCATAAACTATCGCGTTACGATGCAATGGCGCCGCGACTTGCATTGTTCCGTCTCGTCGTATTTCTGTCTTTTTTATCTTTCCTTCTTTTTTTTTGCACGCTCGATATGATAAATTATCCTCGGCAAGAGGAGGTGGGGGTGGGGGAGGGGCAGGGAAACGAGCTCTCGTCTCGTCGGCAAGGGAGCAAGGACGAATATTGCGAGCCTCGGTTGGCAATCTTGCGACACGCTCCGATACCGGCAATCAAGTGTCCTTACGTCAGACGTTCAGCGTGCTCGAAGCTGTTACGTCTGATTTATAACGTTCCGCTACTACTGCCGCGCGGTCACGCCTGCAACCGGCGATCAAACTACCTACCTAAAGGCTTCATTTGCATTAATTTCGATCGATCCGCCTGCGGTTAACGAATTGCACTCGATCGATCCGAATTATCCGGCACTTTTTCAAGCGAAACCACAGCCGTACGATACGCTTAGAAGGTTCAAAAGGGACGGTTCTCACGATCGTGGTTTGTACCACGGCAACGGATGTGTTAGCACTGATTCTTCTTAATTTCATTTATTTGTTTACGAGGAAGGTTATTGAAATGAATTTTAAAGTATTTGGAAGGTTTGGAAGGTTCAGTCGCGATATCATGCGATGTAGTAACCAGATTGTTGAATTTGCTGCTATTTTTCTTAATTCTATTTATCTATATAGCTTGTCTTCTTCTGTCTTTTAAAGTCGTACGATTTCTCGTACAACAATTATTTGAATTCACGCACTTCGGCAGGAGGATTTGAAAAAGGGAACGGGAACAAACGCTGTGTTAAATATTCGTTAAATTAAAGAGCACGCTGATGAAAAAGGTATGGAAAGCAGACGGCTATATTTTAATGGCGGCGAATGCGTTAATGGTTTCTTCCGAATGGAATATTAAATCCTCCGTTAAATAAAAGTTAACGCGTTTTTAATGATATAATTAAATCACCAACAGGGAAAACAATTTAATGAGCGAAGAAAACAAAAAAAAAAAGTACGATATTGGAACATAACGTTCGAACATAAATATAACAATATAAGTTATATCATTTGTTATTGATTCATTAATTCGTATTTACAATTTGTTATTGCGAGTAATTAAATTATGCGATTATACGATTTATACGTCTACTGGTTATAATTTATATTATTATGTTTATGTTCGAATGTTGTTCCAATGTTGCACTTTAAGGACCTAGCTTAATATTTGTTCCACTGCGATTTGCAAATCAAGTAATTGTTAAGCAATCCAAGTGCTTGATCTTAATAAATTATAAATTTAGAGAAACATATCAAGCTTTCTTATATTGCAAATTGATCGATAACGATTACAAGTGGGACGTTAAATTGATAAGCTAAATATCAATCTTTCTTTTAGTAAGTTCTATTGAAACGATGGAAAATCTTCGCTTCGTTTCCTGAAATTTTGAAACTGAACGGGGCTACGGGGGCAAGATATTTCGCGAGTAAAATTATGTTACAGTTTGAATCATTAAAGTTCGACACAACGTGAAAGTTCGGATCGTTTCATTCGCAATTTTATACAGCCACGCGGTCAAATTCCTTTGCTGCAACCGAAGAAACACGCGTGAACGCGATTACGATTATCGATTATCGAGTACCGCTAAAACCGAGCGAATTATTATAGTCGCCCGGAGGTGGCGAATCACCGGACGGCCAATGTCAAATTAGCCGGCGCCTGGTTGACAAATGAACAAGCTGGTAAATATTTAACGACAAACGATGAATCACCGTCTGTCAGGTCTATGTACCTACGTATGTTAAATGTCCAATAATATACGATAAATCAGATGGTCGAAATATCATCGATAAACATCCTTAATTATCTGCTTACCTATGTCCACGGAATAATGAAATTATTCCACGAAATTATTCCGCGGGCTCAAAAATATTTCCACGATTGGCACAATCTTTTTTTAATGATCTTTATGATCTAGTCTATGATTTTCTATTGTCATACGAAACGAGTAAGTTTCATTTCAGAAAAATTTCGAGTACAAATACGTAAAGTTAATTATAAATCAAATTTCAAATGTGTCGAGAAAACGAAATAGACTAGCCGAAGCTTGAAAAGTGAAAATTTAAAAGAAATTCGAGAACTCTAGTATCTGGGCAACTTGCTCCCTGAACTTGTATCTTGAAAAACTTAGGATCGACGTGATAGTCGAAAGGAAGTTACGAAAGAGACGGAAAATTCGAGTGAAATTTGCAAAATTTTAATATTCCCGTAGGAAAATTTCAAGGGCGGATCGATCCTCTCGTAGGGTTTCGCGGAAATTCCTAATACGGATATGGAAAAAATCGCGAAAAAAGAGATTCGCAGCAAATCAGCAGATTTTAGCATCAGGAGGGAAGTTTTTAACGAGCAGAAGCAGAATTTCATGGTAACAAGAATTTTTAAAGTCAAGCATCTCCAGGGGAACTTTCACTGTGAAGAGTTGCGTGTCTCATCTCGAGAGTTCCAAAGGTGGAACGTTTTCGAACGAGACTCCTCTACCAGGTCGAAATTAATTAAAAAATATCGCAAATACTTCGGCGAGAAGAAACTTCTTTCCATGAAATATAAATTCCATCTCTCTCTCTCTCTTTCTCTCTGGAATTTCTCGTTTCGAAATTGACATAAATTCCGGCAGAGAATTGGGATCGTCGGTAAACCGATCGAAACGGTTAAAAGTTTAATGTATCGGAAACGATTCGACGTCGCGAGCCGACGACAAAGGGGTAAAGATAATGAGCGGGGTTATAATTCATGGCCATAGTCAACGATGTTGAAGTTTCGCAGGTGCATGGCGGATTCATTGGAAAAACCCTTTATAATTTAACGATCCGACTCTAGTGGACTCCATCGATTTCGCTCGATGCCGATTTATGCTGCACCCCAAAGGTGGACGGTCGTTTGGATTACGTTGGAAATTTGTGAACGTGGGAGGAACAGATGCTGCGACTTTTTTTTATCGAGTCGACGTCTCAAAAAAAAAAAAAAAAAAAAAAGAAAAAAATGAAAAATAAATATCTCCAGAGTTGCGCAATCTTCGAGATCACGGACATTTGAAATTGTCTTAATTTAAATTCGAGAGTTTGGAAGTTAGAACGGGAATGTTCGTAGATTCAAATATCTGAAATTTCTGAAATTCAAATGTCCGAAAACAACTGAAGAAAATATGAAAATTTATAAGTTTGCATGTTCGAAGATTTATAAGAATTTAAAGAAATTCGAACGAAAGTTTGAAGATTGGAATATTTGGAAATCTGGAAGATTGAACGTTCGAATATCAGATTATTTGAATGTCTAAAAATTCGAAACACTCGCGTATGTTTGAAAACCCATCGATCCACTCGTTCCGAAGATTTAAACTAAAAATTACCAAAAAAATATCCAACAGAGAATAAATTTTTCAAACATCCAAGCCAAACAAATTTGAAACCCATAAAATTCCACGCCGGCGATTAAACCGCGGCAAACGCGCGTGAAATACGAGAGAAAGTAACGCCGATGGAAAACATTTGCTACAACGAGGCAGAGTGTTTATTTTGCAACGATTAAAACTCGATCGTTCGTGAACGTGACCACAGCAGAAAAGACGTACGCCATCCTCCACTTTGGTAAATTTACCACGAAGGGATGAAATGTATAGTGGAGGCTGGCTGGCCGCGTTGCGTTTAAGGTCGACGCGACGGCTCAAATTAACAGGATATTGAAATTAATCCGTTCTGAATGACCCGAGGCTCATCCATCTTGCCAACGAAACTACACAGGCTGACCTCGTTTCTCTTTCCACACCTCTCCCTCCCGGTTTTAGTCCAGTCCCCGTATCGTCGTTCACCGCCACCGGTTACACCGCCCCCTGTTGATTTCCCCTCTGATGATGGAGAGTTTACGTTCATCTTGGGGCTACGACTGTCAAACCCTAAAGCCATTACCTCTCGTAAGATATTGAATTACCCCGCCCCACCTGTTAGGGTTGACGAATAAAATCGTGACTTACGGAGGCCCAGGCAAACGCCTACAATTTTTCTTTATTTCGAGCATTACTTTAGTAATTTTTCTGATCTCGCCCAGGGACTGTTTATTTTGCATAAACAGTCGCTGATTACTCGATACATTATATACTGAAGTTTCATTAAATTGGTGTAATTTAAAAAGTACGAACTCGGTACAAGTAATAAAGATGATCGTGTATTAATAGCGCGTATGATGGACTGTTAAAATATTTCTATAACCGAATGGTCCTGTGGCTTTTGTGTTTCAGGTTTCTTTAAATACCAAAAATAATTACGACAGTCAAGCCTTGTTACAATACCAATGAAATTTCAAAGTGTCAATTACATAAATTCTTACCAATAACTTTCACTTGAATTTGATAACTTGTCATCAAATTGTATTATTAAATTGGCAAAATTTGAGATAGAAATTAATAATAAAATTAAATAATTCAAAACAAAAATTGTTTAACAACTGAGTCAACTATAATGTTCACTGTAAAGCTAACGTATTCTCTTGCTTTATGAATGAGGATATGCTCTCTCTCTCTCTCTCTCTCTCTCTCTCTCTCTCTCTCTGCATTGTTATCTCACAATACGATAAACCGTAATCCGTCGCAACGAACGCATGCAATCAGCGAATTTCAATGTTCGTTTTCGCTCGCCTCAGTCATTTGTGCGTAATGAGAACGAGGCGGAATTAGAAGTTCCGCAGACGACTGCGCAAACACGGCTAATTCGCTTCCTAATCTGTTCCCATCGTTTCAGACTAATTCTGCCATCGTTTCTCTTTCGCCAATAGCGCAAGAGTTTGTGGAAAGTTGCTTCTGAGTGTTTCAGAGTCGGCGTCTCGCTCGGCTGCTCGAGCCGCGTTGTCGTGTATTTTTTGGCGGAATGTAAATTTCCAAAGTTAACAAGCGTTTGGTGTTCGCAGAGTGCAAAGAATTGCGTTCGAAAGTGCAAAAATATTTCTGACTCTCTCTCTCTCTCTCTCTCTCT
>CAJDYZ010008833.1:14356-33408 GCA_903986555.1 Heterotrigona itama
ATCCTACGTAAAAATAGTTTGTTGTAACTATGATTTATCTTTCTCATATTAATATTGATTTGCTTGTTTTGCTGTAACATTGATAACAAAGCAGCGTAATGACACGAGTTTGATTGTTTTGTTACAGTTGAAAAACCAAGTACTTATAAAAAATATTTCGAACGATTTACAGAAAAGTACAAGTAACAATTTTCTTTTTATATCGATAATTTGAAAATTGAAAATTGTTGAGTTATGTCACGTATCGTAGCAAATAAGTGATTTGTACAAATAAATTGTCACTGTGTTCGTGTTAACGTAATAATATGTTACCTTCAAAATATGTCTCATTCATATTTTTTCATTTGTGTAAAAAATTGCTACACTAGAAATTTTTTGCTTATTTTCACGACGAAGTATAGAGAAAAATGTATGGAATTTTTCTGAGTAAAATAGGAGTTAGGTAAAAGTTCGGGTAATATCATTAGGTTACAATGGATGACTATAGTAATTTATGTCAGGTTACAAAAGTTTAGATAGATTGACGATAGTAACAACATTGAGTTGAATGAGGAAATTAAGCAGCGAAACAGTCTGAATTGTTATTTATTCAAGAAAAACAGGATAAAATACTAAATTCCTAGCACAAATTTTCAAGCAACGGACTTTAACTTTTTTTAAATCCTTTGCAACGTCTTGCAACCTCCATGTTACATACAGCGTCAGACAGAAGAAAGTTTAATCCCTTTTCTTGTAATATATCGAATGACAGATTATGATTGACACCGTCCAGTGAAATTTTCATTTTCAGTACAAACTCTCACTTTTGTTTCTAAAACTAAACATCACTAGCGCTTTCACATTAATGTTACAATGTTTGAAAACTAACAGCTACATTTAGAATGGAAATTTACGTTTCTAAAGTTTATTAAAATCTGATGAGATATAGAAAAGTGGAAAGTAGAAGTAACGATATAAAAAAAAGGGTACTGCGTACTGTAGTAATTTGAGATGAGACTTGCAAACAATTGACAGAGCAATAAGTATCGAACGATCGCTGCATTCGACGCTTAAGTGTTGATACACAACTTTAAATCTTCATCACAGTAATCACTTCTGATTGTTCTAATTGTTCGCGAGGTTTATGCAAAAAGTTTCGAGTCAGGGACGATCGAAGTTTCAGACCGGATAAACTATCAATAAAACTACAAGTGGCTGCGTCGGTCGCTTATTAGAATTGGTTATCTGTCAGTGGTGTTCTCGCAATGGTGGTTGTTGCCCAGCAATCTTTCCATCGAGTCGTGTACATCGGAGTCGCGATCGGTCGGTGCAAGTTTGACCAGTTTCTTGGATAAACCGATTTCTCCCTCTGAAGAGTCACTTGTCTCGCGATCTGCCGTCCAGAGGTTCGCCTCGGACTTCCGCGATTTCGCTTCGAGTGTTCTCGATCCCTCGCCCTCACCCTCTTCCACTCCCGCTAGCTCGTTGTTTCTATTCCCTGGTTAAGCCGAGTTTATTCAAATTTCTGTAGCTCGAGTTTTACGAGTTTGCGCAAACTTCCTTTCAAAGATCTCGGACGGATCGGCGCGGTTTTTGTCTCGAAAGTGAACATTCGTACTCGACGCCAATTTTATGCAACTTCGGCGAAAGTTGTTACGACTCGCGATTAACTTTTTAATTAGCCCAGGAGCTGACACGAGCTCGACTCCAAGGTGTTTCTTTCCGAGACGCACCCTGAATCGATATTTCGTTTAAAATGATATATTTGATTCTTGTTATTATTATTAGTCATCTTATTTATTAGTTCATAAAAGTATACTATTTCACATTATTTCTTCACAATAAATATCTACATTCTGTTTTTAGTTTGTTAGTTAAATGTAAACGTGGTGTTGTTAATATTAGACTATGTTTTAATACTGAACGTGTAAACTAACCCCAAAATCTAATCAATTTTAGTGTACCTTCTTTTTATCTCACTTTAGATATTCTTCTTCTACATTCAGATTCTTTCTCTTTTAAATTAGTCCAGTTTGATTATTCGCTGTAATTAGTTATTAATTTCCTGCTTTCTGTTCTCATATTTCTCTCAGTTTGCTAATTTTATACATCCGTCAACTTTTATTTATTTTACCCACTTCTGCCTGCGTTCCCCATAATTTTTGTGTTTCCATTTCATGCAGATGAATGAAATGAAATTCAACGTTAATAATACGAATGATTTAATTTAAACATCAATGAAATTAAATTTAAATGTTAATAGCATGACGAAGAAATTACAGAAAAAATCAATGGAAATCCTACTTGATAAACTTGTCCATTTGGATAGTATAATTTAGCGTGCGAAAGTTACAACACACGCCCGCCGGGTTTAGGTTAACGCCTTGACGGGTCGTTGATTTTGTCGAGAGTTGATAACCAGCGTTAATTCCGAAACTAAAGCGAATAAATTCGAAGTAACGAAGGGCAATATTATTTCTGCAATCAAATATTTAACCGCTCTTAGGGAAAAATCTCTGGAAGAGTGAGAAATCTCTTCAATTGAAACTCGAACAAATGAAATGTCGAGAAAATGTCTACCGCGATGATGCTGTTTCAGAATTCGCCGCTTCGATTGTCCACCAAACCGAGTGACAGAGCGGTCAATTAGAATCGCGCGGCCAATGAAGAGAATGGAAGAAATTCCTCGAGAGCAAAGTGCAAAGATTTTTCAAGGCAGTTTGAGTCTGAGCGGCGACGTGGCACAGGGCAAAGCGGGTGTTCGATAGTTTAGAAGTTATCGGTGAACGTTCACGGGGCATCAGTAATTTCCTGTTAGGCGAGCCGTCCCTCGCCCCCGTTGAAACGAATCGTCGACACGCGTCGAAAGGGAGACGCGCATCGCAGCGAGCCGGCGAAACAAAACGGTGGCTGCCTCGCCGCGGCAGCAACAATGCAAACGATCGATATCTGTTTTCGGCGCGACGCGGCTTAGTCGTCGTCGCGCAGAAGGTGCGCGAGTTTACATGCGGACCCCCGGTACACGCAAATTGATGACAGTACCGACAGATCGACGCGGGGATTCAACGCGGCGAGTAATCGCTTTCTCCCTTGTTACCGGCCACTTCGGGTAATTAAGTTTCCTGTAGTTTTCACAGGCGAATAGCCACGGCTACTGGTCCACGGAATCCAATTGCCGTAACTACCGGCCGCAACTCTTGTATCCACCCTTCCAGAGTGTCCAATGATTCCAGCTACGCGGAAATTAGCTGCGCGTTACACGGCGACTCTCTTCCTCGTTCTTCCTCGTTTTTGCCGTTTTGTCCCACGCGGAATCGCGTTTCCCACTTCTCCGACTGTTCAAGCGACTATTGTTTCAACATTGTTGCAGAACGTTGTTAGACTTCTTGTTTGTTGGAGAATGTTGGTATAATATTCTGGCACGATAGCTAAGAGTTAATACAGGTGTTCTTCATTTTTCTCAAACTAAGAGAACGGAATGTTCTAATCCAAACGGCACGCTTGCTAGCATGAAGTGACATCTGTTTTGAAGTAACGATATAAGTGCGTTTTAAAATGTTTTCTTTGCTCGTAACGTTAAAGTATACAGAGTGTCCCTAAAAATGGCCACGCAGATGATATTTATTTAATATTTGTATATAATGATATTTGACATAAGATTCGTTATAGAAAAAAATGTTTCAAATGTAACTTAGTTTGTTTCGAAGGGGACATTTTGATCTTGGACGTGCTTTCGAAATTTCAGAGTAATCTTTCTTTTTTTTTTCTTTTTTCTTTTTAAACGACATATTTTTTTCCTTCAGAGATAGAATAAATCGGTGCATTGATTTAATTCGATTCAGAGGATTACAAATTACCATTCTTGACTATTAACCTACATCTTCTTTTCTTTTCGATTAACACTTGTACCCAATCAGTTTTACACGCAACATGATCGTCAATCAATTAGCGGCGGATCTTACCGGAAACTAAGAGAAAGAGAACAGAGACTTCACAGAATGGGAATATCAAAGTTAAAGAGCAGAGCCAGCTCTTACATCATCTTCGCGCGATAAATTCGCAGATATCTTTCAGTTGTGATATTTATTTAATATTTGTATATAATGATATTGGATGATAAGATGTCTCACGAAATTTTCTTCCAAACTATTCGTTATAGAAAAAAATGTTTCAAATGTAACTTATTTTGTTTCGAAGGGGACATTTTGATCTTCGGACGTGCTTCCGAGATTTCAGAGTAATCTTTCTTTTTTTTTTCTTTTTTCTTTTTAAACGACATATTTTTTTCCTTCAGAGATAGAATAAATCGGTGCATTGATTTAATTCGATTCAGAGGATTACAAATTACCATTCTTGACTATTAACCTACATCTTCTTTTCTTTTCGATTAACACTTGTACCCAATCAGTTTTACACGCAACATGATCGTCAATCAATTAGCGGCGGATCTTACCGGAAACTAAGAGAAAGAGAACAGAGACTTCACAGAATGGGAATATCAAAGTTAAGGAGCGGAGCCAGCTCTTACATCATCTTCGCGCGATAAATTTGAAGCGACGTAGCTCGGGGTGCGAGTTGGCGTTACAACCGTCTCGAGGCGAATGGCTCGTTTCGTAAGTTGAGTTGTTGCACCTCGCGTGACACCGGTGTGCCAGGCAACAAGGGCAACTGGAAACTTCGTCGAAATACGTAATACTTGCAGGCGTGTTGATCCCTCGGTCCCTGGAAACACGACGCAGCGATCGTTGCCGACGATCCGGGACAAGTATTACACGATCGGCTGGTCGAGCCCGAACCGGCAACGTTGCTTCTCTCCTTTACAAGCGTCATTCGATCTCGCGTTGCCTTGTATCCCGCTGCTACCGTTCCCTTTCATCTGACGTACCAGTGACCCACAAGTCGGAGTTATTATCGGTGTCCAAAGGAATAGGCAGAGAATGGAATTGTTTTCTGTGCCGTTCGTTCGATGCCTGCGTCGTCGGATGCACGCCGGGAGCTGCGTGCCAGAATTCTCGATCGGGAGCAGGTTATTGGACTTTCGTTCGCCGAGAGTACGCGCATAGCTGGTAATTTTTTTCTTGGATGACAGCGCAGTTTCAATGGACAAAGCGGCAAATAGCTTCTCGAGCTGGATTAGACTTGTGAGATTTTGTTAATCAGACAATATTCATTCCGAGTAATGCGATTTTCAACGCCTGCCTG
The DNA here is from genome assembly GCA_903986555.1 of Heterotrigona itama. NCBI lineage: Eukaryota > Metazoa > Arthropoda > Insecta > Hymenoptera > Apidae > Heterotrigona > Heterotrigona itama. Next base: position 19,538 of record CAJDYZ010008833.1, read on the forward strand.
TTCATAGCAATCAGCCGAGATTCAGGATTCGTAGTAAGACGAATTTATTCGATAAAACATAGCGTCATATAAATGAAGAAAATAGTTAGTTTGTTAAGATAATACCATTCAGGGTAATGCAATTTTCAACACGTGCTTGTTCATAACAATCAGCCGAAAACATACGAAATGAAGAAAGATTATGTACATAATCGGCGATATAATTGCTTTTTATACGAAAGGAAATAAATATCAAGAGTGTGTCTGTAATATTCTCATAAGTCACGTTTAAGTGTAGATAAATCGATAATAGACGAATTATCGTCGCAAGTGTGCGACATGTTGATCTATCGTAGAATGTCGCAACAGGTTTGATTAAACGGATACTAGAGTAGAAAAGATTATGCATGTGCGTATAATTTTTCGATTTATACTTAATTTACTGGTTACTCTTTATTCTTCTGAAGATATATTCAAGTGGAACGTTAATTAATGTGAATGTAGCACGATTGTGTGATAATGTGCAAAACGATGAAATGGTACAGATGTCTGACTTGCGTGGTCTTTTCTACTTAATTGGAACACGATACAAAAGGCGGCAATGGTATTCTGATGAATGACAAAACCATTTCACGTTCGACAGGCATATCATTCTGCAACTTACATGGTTTTTCATAATTTCAATCATTTATTTGCATACATGTCTAATTATTGTCTTTCACATCAAATCGATTCTACAATTTCAGATAGCAGTCGTAGAATGCACACAAATCTTGAATTCAAATTATGGCCTATATATGATTGACTGGTCTGTTTTAAATCGTATTAAATAGAAAGTTTCTGTAACTTAGATGTGTTTATCACTCACTTCGTACTTTACACATTATCTTATAATTTTAGTAATACAGTGAGAAATTTTCATTCTTGATATTGTAAAATTATAGATTACATGCAAATGGTCATGACAATGTGAATGCATATCAGTTGCTCTGCTTCAAGTGAATTAAGTAAAGCCACATGTACATGTCGGACATATGTATGTACTAACAATGAGTTATATAAGGATATAAGGTCCTTTTTGAGCAAAATTATTAATTAATTATTAATTCTACATTCTTTTTAATGCTCTTTTAAACTTTATCGTTTAAATTTGACGGAATTTCAAGAAATTTCGTAAATCAGTATTGATTCTTCCTCTTTTACAGATATATTAATTGACTTATGCTGGACTTTATCTTAAATCCCGTAATTACGAGCTTATTATAGTAAATCAGAAGAATATTATTATATTATTTTAATTATATTTCTTCTTCAAATATTAAATGAATAATATTCTTGAAAAAGAAAGAAATACTGTTTTCTGTATGTTGTTTTACGCGATGAGGGTATTAGAAGATTAGAACTCGGAAACTCTAAAGAACGTCTGACCTTTTAACACGACAGACATAGAAGAAATATTTTATTATTAAACGTTTGAAGATATGATTTTTGTCAGTAAGGCTCGCATTCTGCAATCTCACTGCACAGCAGTGCGCACGAGTTTTTTTGCAAAATGTGGAGAAACCGCGATGCAAATATGCTTTCTCTCTTTAGAGCCGCGTCTGACCGAAGTGGAACAAGTCGCACGAGTCAGACATGCGTGGAACACACACACACTTCCGTGTAGAACAACGTACGCTCTTGTCGAGTCTTGCCGTTTAATCGCAAGAAACGCTGAACTCCGAACCAATCAAATTTTCTTTGCACAATTGTACCTCGTCAACGTTAAACCGTCGATGTGATTGCATCGTGGAAACTCGATCGTTCGACCTTCCATTGATTATCCCTATTCCCGAGACTCGATCGAGTCGATTAATTACTGAAATGCGTTCGCGTGAAAGCGAGAGGATCGATATAGCGGGGCATTTTCAATGGGTGTTAGTCGCTAGGTTGTGTTAATCGAATTTTATTCGAGGGCTTGTTCTCTCGCGAACGTGGGAAGGAGAACGCTTCGGCTCGAGATGTTCCCGGCTGCGAAGCCACGCGGTTCGTTTAACTGACGATCGGATTTTTCAATGTTTGCGCAAATTGCCGGAAATCTTAAGGGCCGCCTTCCACTTGTTCGTAATACTTTCCGCTCCGTTTTACCAGCCGGGCTCCGCTCGAAACGTCGCGTTGGTTTCCACGCACTGCATGCATACCTCTCGCGTTCTGCAGTGTGAAGCTAATCCAGCTGAACGAGAATGATTCGAGGCCAATGATTTTATTACATCTGTCAGTTAATATACTTGAAATCAGTCGACCTTCACGTGACACGGTTCACACACAATTCGTTCCATCGTCCTTGTTCGAAATCGTGCGAAGCAAACCTTATAAAGTAAATTAGGAAGAAAGTAGAAATTCTGTATGTCAGTAGAGTAATTCACGGATGAATTATTTCCTGTTTGTGAACGTAAAAACTGCTTTAAAAGTCTCAATTCAATTTTTAGATGAAAATTATTTTATCTCTAGATGTAACGGCGATAATTTGAAAAGTATGAATTTTTCGAGATATTGTTTTAAGCAGATTTGCTTATGCGAAAGAACCTTTTTGTTTAGTGTTTCTTTTTTATATCTCTTATCAGTCCCGAGATATTTCGCTTTGAAGAAAATTTTGCATTTCTTTCAAAGGAATAGGTTTCATCTTTTGAAATTGAGTTATGGCACGAACAAGAAGCAGGTTTCTGTTGTGTGTGAGTTACTCTGCTTATACAGGAAGTATGAGTTTCATAATTCTTTGAATTTCCAGCTTCTGCAACTTCTCTTGTTGAACGAAACAATACAGAAATAATAGGAAACCATCTTAAGATTACAGATAAGATATACAGTGGTTTTTTGACGATATCTTTATGAAAACAAATGATACATTAGCAAAATTTGTTTCCATAAATAGTTCAGTATGTACAAAAGTAATGTGCACAGTAATAGTCTCCAATAATGTTATGCTGAAATTTGGAAATCAAAAAAATATTGACCATGCTTTTTTCGCAGCTCTACCATATATTTGAACGAAATATAAATTACTTTTAATGGTTTAATGACAAACATTCTTTCCTAATATTGCTGCGATATCGTTCGAGGATATTTTATTACTTACGAAAAATTATTTCGTAATTTATAGATAACATTCCACCATTAAATGCAGATTAAGCGCTAGAGTTACAAACATGTCGACATGTTTTTAATGAATTTTTATATTTCCTGTATGACTCATTGGTAATTGCTATTGCGCGTTATTAGCAAACTATTTATGGAAACAGATTTTGCTAATGTGTCATTCGTTCCCATAAAGATATTGAATCAATATTGAATTTAATTTAATAATCTTAGATGTGGCGCGATGACGATTATATTCGTTGCTGTAAAATTAAATTACAAGGAAACAACACTAGTTTTCTTTTTTGAAAAATTAATAATTTCATTGTTTAACTTAATTAATATTAATGGCAAGAAAATATTTAGTAATGATATAGAAAGAACTAGTCAAGTCTAGTCTCGAAATATTGTAACACGTCTAAAGTTTACAGATATGTTTTATTTTTCACAAAAAAATTTGATTTAAGTGACAAATTAACCATGACTAGTATACTCGTCATTACACGCAAAATTGCCATCTCTTCATTCACAGCTAAGAGGTTAAATATATCGAGATGTTAGGTGTGCGAATATCTTCTTGACCACTGTAAATAAAATCATACGAAAATAAAGATAACACACTGACATAAATCTGTATTACAAGAAAGAAGGAAACGAAATGATTGATTTTTGAATTCGCTGGCACAGAAAGCGCGCGCGTGTGTTTCGACCGGAAACAAAAAGCAGAATGGCATCGTAATTATTGGCAATGGTATAACCTTGACTGCTCGTCAGTTCATGGGAACAAATTGAAGGGAACACACCGGGCAAAATTAAGACTGTAAATAAAATTCTTCACACGTCGACTCGTTTTTGTTCGCTCGGCCTGTGTTGTGTTTGCGCGACGCGAGGCTCGCTCGAGTGCAGAGGAAACAGCCACGGTTTTTCAGACGCCATGCGAAAAATTCGGTTAATACCATTGAGTGAATCTTCGTTCTCGGGGTTTGTTAGTAAAAATGCTTCTGCCAGCTTCGAACCACCCGCAATGAGAGTAAGTACGTGCATTTATATTACAACGAGGAACGAATGCTCGCACGGACACTCGTTTAACGAACGCAACATTAGGAATGCAGGCACAAATTTGATCGAAATGCAGTCCGTTTGATACGACCTAAATCATAAAGATCGTTGATTAGTAATATCTAGCTAGAGGAATGAATGACGGAGAAAAGTAGAAACAGCGTGTACTCGTACTAATGAAAGTTGAAGAGAGCAAAGGTATTTACTTATTTGATCTTCGAGTTTGTTATCTAAATGTCGGCTCAAAAATTCGGAAATGAATAACAACTCCCTCAACTAAAAAAAAATATTTTATTCGTAACATTATTCTTTTGTAGTATTGAAATTTCAATTAATTGTATTTAATTACGAAATTATAATTATGACATTTTTATCCCTCAGGAAAACGTTGGAAATGTGCTCCAAACTTTCGAGCGACAATATATATTAATTAATTTGTATTTTTGACGATTACATCTTATTAAATAGAAAATGTATGAACATGTATGAAAATGTATGAAAATGTACATCATGTCGATAGAATTTCGATTGACAATTTAATTCGATAATTCTTGAATTCTCTTAACTGAACAAGACGATTTGATAATTCGACTCAGACTCCGAATCACGTGGACACACATAAATTTCTTTATTTTATAATCTCCTATTTTTAACACTAGGACAACACTACTGATTTCTAATACTATTTTTACGTTCCATGTACTGCGTAGAATAGAATATAAAAATATTCTACATATAAATCATTGCAATCTAAATGATAGTAATTAATATAGTTAAGAGAAATCACGTTGTATTTACATTTGCGAACTTAAAACTAATTCAGCTGACATTGATATTGTAGAATAGTTATTCCTTACAAACGCAGATATTGTTTTCTCAAAGTGTTGTTAAGAAACTTGGCACGTGGCAGGATGATCTCGACGTTTCTTATACGATTCGCGTGAAGTGTGTACGTTTACAGATGTATGTTAAATGCGAGGTTATTAAACGACGAGCCAACATTTCTTAGTTTTGGCTCAGATCAAAGACATTTCGAGATATGGTACTCGAACGTGCGTTGTAAATTCAACGGTCAGTACGTGAGTGTGTCATACATACAGAAACATTTATTCCTCAATTAGAAACGGTGTAAGAGATAGCTTAATTCGAAGAACAAAGTTCTTTTCACATTCAGTCTCAAATCCAGTTGGACAAGACGTTCACAGTGCGTGTTAACATTAATCAGAAAACCGAATACCCAGTTTAAAAGTCGTTCTTGAAACGACCATTACGACCATTGCTTTAGTCTAAACTGCTCGAGATTTCAGTATCTTCTCTTTCTACATTTCTTTACGAAGATCACCGAGTGCTTCATCTCTTGAAACGATTAGTTCATTAATTTCCCTCGGAGGCGCAAATAATAATGAAAGAAAGAATCCCCGAAGCTTGCTCGAGGGAAGGAGGTCCCGCTTGGTAATCGATTCGTTGAAAAAAAAAGAACAAAAATTCCGAGCTGATGTTCCACGCAACTTGTCTCGGGGAGACACGTTCTCCGAGCGGTGGCTTATCCCGGCGGTGATTTAAAGCGGAGCCGGTGCTCTCGAGCGGCGAAATACGCGGTAGTTAGGCGCGCGCGAAAGATAACCCCGGCGAAAAAACGAGGAGGAAAAGCGCGTTAAAGATAAGGCGCGGAGCGGAGCGGCGCGCGTATCTCAGCAATGAGCGAGCTGCGTCACTCGCGCCGCTTCATCGGACTCGTGTTGGTCGAGAAGGCCAGAATATCGATTTTCGCGTGAAACCTGCCCACGACAGAGTTGAAGAGCGCGAGGTCTCGTCGTGTCTACTGATTCGTCACGCGAGCTCGCCAGGTTGGTCACTTGCCCTTATCGCGGTTAGGTTTCTGGAGAAATGACACCAACCCGTGTTTACTTGGTTTTTGCCTTTGAAACCTCGTTTCATAATCGTTTGCGTTTCTTAGGTTTGTTATCGAACGGATGTAGAGGATTTTTTTTTTTTTTACATTTATGGATGTGATTCGGAGCTTAAATCACTTGAAAATCTTGATCGTTCTAGATGAATCTTAGAGTTGAAATAGGTGATGGGATTTGGATACTTCGAGTTCTTTTGAATCGTATTGTGTCATAACGACGAAATTGAGCCTTGATAGATCCTGAGTTTTTGCAATTTTAAACGTCTCGATCGTTTTGGGATTTTTATTGAAAATCTCACAGTCGAAGTTAGCAATCGGATTAGAATTACTTCAAATTTCTTTGAATCTGTATCGTACATTTGACGACAAATTGTGTTTTAATAAGTCTTGAGTCTTCATTGATCTCGTCTCCTGAGTCTTTGAGGTCTCGGAAGTCTTGATTGCTTCTTGGAAATCTTCAAAATCTTAATCATCTTGGAAGTCTTGAAAGTCTTGATCATCTTGAGTGCCTTGAAAATCTTCAAAGTTCTGATCTGGTTTCATAACGTGTATTACCTTACCTTGTAACCTTCTCAATTACTTTGGTTCAAATAATATCGCTAACATAAAATATTAAAGAAAGCATAATATTAAAGATATTCGTAATATTTATATCAGATATCAATATGTACTATAAAAACGGATAACGAATGATAATTCAATTTTTCTCGTTTTTTTTTTTCAATATTTTCCAAATCATCGAGTTTCAGTATGTTTAGTAAATTTATTAAAGATTGGTCTTTTTGATATGAATTCAACTGTAATAAGAAAGGGTTCATACTTGAATAATCGAGACAGAAAATTCGAATCTGAGTGCTCGATTATTCGGCTGCGGAAACTTGAATGCTTCACACTCCGATTCTTGAATCGAGATTTGACCTGTAGTGCTCCGAGTACTCGGATATTCGGGTGTCAACACTTCCAAGACGATCAATGGCTTTTGAGACTTTCGAGACTCGAGATCCATCAAGATTCAAGACTTATCAGGATTCTTCAGAGTTTTAGGCCTTCCAACACTGCATTGTATTTTTACAAATTTTTATTTTTATTTCGATAGAAATTTTTTTTTTGTCACAATTGGAATAGTATGTTTTTCATTCCAGCAGCGTATCGCAGTAAGATCACTTTTTACAAAAGTGGATCTAGTAATAGATATTACTTGCAATTTATGAGTAAAAAGATCCCACATGTAGCAATATTACAGCGTCACTGGAATAGATTAATATGTGTAATTATTGGTTACATAATCTATTAAAAACCAGAAACGTATCTTTATGATATTGATAGTGATGAAACTTAACTCGGGCAGAAAATTCTGAAAAAATTCTCAAAAACACTCATTGTCAGCAGTATTAAAAGATTTATGTTACACAGATACAATGGTCTCGACGTAAAAAGTTACATAACATAAATAGACCCAACGAAAAGATTCGATCGCATTCGAAATGATTCGAATTTATACTTAACAATCCAATACATATTAATAGGTATACGTACATTGTTAGCAATATTAAAGGATTTATATTACACAGATGCATCCAATGGTCTCGACATAAAAAGATAACATAAATAGGCCCAACGAAAAGATTCGATCACATTCGAAATGATTCGAATTTATACTTAACAATCCAATACATATTAATAGGTATACGTTAGCAATATTAAAGGATTTATATTACACAGATACATCCAATGATCTCGACATAAAAAGATAACATGAATAGACCCAACGAAAAGATTCGACCACATTCGAAATGATTCGAATTTACAGTTAAATGATCCGATACATAGGTACATACTTGAACTGTCTCGTTCTAGAATGCAATCTCACTGTCTCAAAAAAAAGAAAAAAAACCTATGTATCACGGTGAAACGCAATTGCGAAACACCTTCATCAACTCAACGCCGAAGATGCAGACAGTTTAAGCTGGCACGCGGCGTGGAATTCAATTTTGCACGTCGAAGAGCCCGTGCGAAAGTTCAAACGTCGTACTCGAGACGTCGAGAGGCGAAGAAGCGCGGACAGCGCGCGTACAAGCGGCGGGAGGGTAGAGGAAAAATCGCGTTTGAAGTTTCAGTTCCGTAAAGGGGTTTCCCTCCTCGAGAACGGGGCGGCGCAACTTCGCGCTGGCTCTTAAGATCGACGGAAATGGGTTAACTGCCCCTTTGAGTGAATCGGTGCACGCTGCTGCACCGGAGAACTTCGCATTCTGGTCAGGCTCACGCGTTGAAGGCACGGCTTGCCTGCGCCACTTGATAACGGATCTCCCCGCATTGTATCGGGCTGGCCGTCGTTGTTTGCGCCGGTGACTTCCGTTAAATTAGCTATGCCTCGTTTATATTCCGCGCTGGCTGTGTGTGTTTGGACAGTTTCCATGAACTACTTGTCTGACGAGACGTGCACCAACCAAGAGAATCCCATCCGGCGTTCTTCTGCTATTTTTCCGAGCGTCGGTCGCTTGGAAATATGGATTATTACGGCCAGTCTTCGATTTCGGATTAATAATAACAACGATGGTTTTATTATAGCGTAGAGCAGGTAATTTGACGCTCCCTCCGTCATTCTCATATTTATTAGAAAAAATATTTGACCCTCGATATATTCGTCTTTAAACATTTCGATCATCTTACTTTGCAATTGCTACATTCTACTCTTGCAAATCTCTAACAAGTGAAGTGATTGTTTTATTGTTGATCGTAAGGTTATCGATGCTTTAGTGCGGACTAAAGGCTCGAGAGACAAACGACGCGATATTCTCCCTTTACTGATTCTGCCGTGTTCATTCATATAGGTGTATCTGGTTTGACAAAGGACTTTTGGTATTTAACAATTACGCATCATACGTATAAAATTGAAAATTGCGTTATATCTTCAGTTTCGATGCAGTTAAGCTTTTCGTGTAATATAGATAAACTATATGATATATTAATGACTTGACTTAAGCGAAAGTTGCACTTTTCACTAGATGTCAAAGTAGTAAGCGAGTAACCCAATCTGAGGTGTAACGAGATTTTTGGTCCTGTTTAAAAAGAAATATTTTTCGTAAATTAGGGGAATTAGAGTTGTGTGAATATATCTAATATATCGTGGATCTTATTAAGTGCCTCATTCTTTTAACCACCTTGTGAAAAGTAGCAAATTTTGCCTTATAAAGAATCGAGTTTAATTCATTGCTTCGCTTTCGATGTTATCAAAGATTTATTTTTTGTTAGATCATAACAAAACTTCACTTTTGTTCTAAGGCTTCTAAAATGACTTATTCTCATGATATATAGTATGAAAATTAAATTATTTTTTTTGTACTTTTAATTTCGAACACACGTAATCTTATTAGTTTGCTTATATTTTGAGAAAAAATTTAGAGAAATTTATATTTCGAATCATCTACTATGCAGAGAAAGCGATGAAAATAGAAGAATGTAAGAAAGAGGAGAATGGAAAGAAAGGAGAGAAAGAAAAGAAGGAAGCAAGAAAATGATGGATAGAACGAAAGGTGTTGTACTACGATTGTATTAGTATAGTGTAATAGTGCGTTTAGGCGAATACTCTAATATCCGAACGTTCTACTCTCTGAATATTCTTTCATCCGAATTGAATGTTTACTTGTAATCTTTCTCGTATTAAAATACTTTATATAATTGCTATATGTTGACACATTTTTCATAATGGTGAAAAGAACTTATTAAAGGATGAGATACGAAATTTTACTAGAAAAACAGTGTGGAACGTACGAAGGATTATGTTTAATCTACCAGTACCAAGATTTTTATGCATTTATAGGAATATTGCATATAAAAAAATATATATAATAAAGGAATATTATAGAAAGTGAAACACTTCTCTGCTTCTCAACTTTCACTTTTTTTAATTACATTCTCAAGAATATGAGTTTTGAGACGTAAACGTCCGCGATCTGTTTATGAATGACGAAGATGATTTTTCGCACGAAAACACGCATAGAATCGAACAATCTGCTTTAAAATCCAGAGACAAATGTAGTTTTAATGGAAGAAGAGGAAAGAAAGCAAAAAGGAAAAGATCAAGGGACGAAGTTAGATTTAGATGGAAGAAATATAATGAGAAAAGGAGGGAAAGGAAGAGAGAAAAGAGTACGAATTAAGCAAGATGAAGAAGAAGAAAAGGAAGAAAATAACGAGGAAGAGCTTTTAATACTTACGTTGCTTCGAGCACGAATGATGTAATACAATGTCTGAGCAATAAAAATCTATCGAATCGGAAAGGAAAAGAAACAAAAAGGAGACCATTGAAATTTAACCAACGAGATGAGATCTGCTTCGGTAACCCGTATATACAAGGCTTTAACTGCCTTTCAGAGAAATTCAGTGTAATTCCTTCCGCGATATTTACATGCAAACGATTTCAACGAATGGATTCGTCATCGGTGGAATTTTCCAGAGTCGACGAAACACCGTGGGAGGAGATTCCCTGGTTGGCGCAAACGTAACCAAATCGCAAGAAACTCCAGTCGTCGAAACAGCCAGGATTCGTATACACGCGACGATGCTGAATATGCGAATCGTGCGACGCGACGCGACGTCCCGTTTAAATTGCTGCTAGCAGCAATGAACGAATATAGTTCAAAATTTAATTTAATCTCAATTTATTAACCCCTTTTAACTCGAATTTTTTTCTCGACTAAAAAAAGTTACAGCAGACGATTGATAATTTACAAGGAAAAACGAAGGATAATGAAACTGTTGTCTAATTCGAAGTCTTGATTCAGTAGTCTAACTTGATAAATATTCAGAGTCATCTCAAAGATGAAGCGTCGTTAAAATTTTAATTCCATTTTTATATAATAAAATATGTTATTTTCAGTAGAAAAAAAGAATACATATATAAATATAGAATATAAAATAAAATATTACTTTCGGTAAGTGAAACTATTTTCTATTCAAATTTCATTTTTTTCTTCATTTATATTCAAATCAATATCAACTTAATAATTGTTAGGTTACTATTATTATATAATATTTAATCAATATACAACATAACATATAGTGAATAATATTTGTCACTAAATTTTTGTTGTATATTTTCGGCCTGTTTTTCCTACGTACCACCTTCTTACTTGTACTACGAAGACTGAGAAAACGCTCTGCATATTTATTTGCGTTGTTGCAAATTCAATCTACGTTGTCCCATCACCATAAAAGATGGAGAGACACGTGGCTCGTGATATCAGTCGTTAGTATCGTATTGAAAATTCGCGATCTCCGTAGACTCAGAGTCAGAAAGTCTCATCGTGCCCGAACACAGGGATCCTCTTCGACGCGAAATTTCAGGGGGGGGGGAGAGGATTCATTACTCCCTGTTCGTTGCGAGATCGGTCGATTCGTTGCTGGTTGCTCGTGAAAGTTCCGTGCCAGGCGTAACTGAATAAAGGGCGTCCCTCAAAGGGTGCGCTGTCCGAATGCACACGCTCGCGTTCAGGTTAACGTGTTTCGGCCTGGAGTTTCGGCTTTCAGCGTGATTTCCGTCGGCGTGGGAGAAAGTTTCGGACGCGTCGCGTCCTGCCGGCGTAATCTAATTGTCGGACGGCGGCTAATTTCGCCGCTGATTAACTGGCGCGCGGTGAACTTCGAAACAAGATGCAAGTCACGGCCAATATTTCGGACGCGAGGAAGGTATATTTCAAAAAGTCGTCGGGAGATGTCACTGACGTGGCTCAGTCAGTCCTCCACCATGAAAATTAGTTCCCACTCTCTTTCAACACTAGAACTACAAGGTGATTAAAACGACCAATTTATAATTGTTGTTAGACGTAAAACAGCGTATTTTTAAAGATTTAGATAATTTTTCATAAAGTATGTGGATAAAAGCTTGTATGCTCCACTGTATTATCTTCAAAGTTTCTCTATTTTTTTTTGTCTTCAACGTTTCTAATTGCTAGCTGTAGCGTTAACTTTGGCAGCTATAGCAAAGAAAACAATTTATACGCATACATTTACTGCATATACACATCCAACGCAGTGGAGAGATCGATGCAGTGGAGGGGATAGCGCTAGCGACGAGGAAAGTGGAGGGGGGAGCCGCCAGTTAGCCACCTCTGCTCTACACGGATATGAAAAGGAGCCGGCCTCTTTCACGAAGATCCTCGCCGTGATCTCGTCAATATTCCACGGTGTCGCCGTGGAACGTACAGTATATTAAATGAGTCCGCGGCAACCTTCCAGCCGTGGAACCTAGCAATCTACATATGTATTTCAAATTCTAAGCTGATGCGTCAAACAACAATCTGCATATGGATCACGGCATTAGTATGGATCTCGGGGATCTCCGCAGCTTGTTGGCCTGTTAAATAATTACGTGCGTTGTTTCGAGAAGCGGCCCGAGTTCAACGGCGATCGGTGCTGCAATTACGCGCGTTGCCGATCGCCGTTCGATCGGGTAAACACGAGTCAAAGGAATTTGCCCGAGCGAAGCAGGACAAACAAGAAGATGGAGAAGAAAGAAACAGGGAGCAAGATGCGACATTCCAGAGTGGTGGTAACTTTCCGGCAGATTGCATTGCTGTTTGCGCTGTTGCGATTCTTCGGCGAAACAACGTTGCACGTTTTATTGGAAGGGGAGGGGAGGGGGGAGATTTCGTTCCGCGACGTTTCATTCGAAAAACTTTGTCTAGATAGATGTCTTGGAAATTGAAGAATTTGTCTTAGTGCAAAGGCATGCCACATATGATCTTGTCGATAATAAAATAATTGGTTTGCTTATTCAGCATGATTGATTAGCAAGATTATTGAGTAAAATTGATTCTAAGATTCTAAATTCTTCAAGATTATACATTCCAGAGAGAAAGAGAGGCTTGGTCCTTGATGGGATTAAGGGGTTAAATTCCTCAATTATTAGTTGTTATAAATTTCTAGTTGCATAAATATTGATATTTAAATCGGCCGTACGTAACGACAAGCGAGAGTTCTCCTAGAGAAATGTTAAAATATCGAGAGCGGTGTGTAACTGCGTATTTTCATCAGCCTCCCTTCGCCGGTGGAATAAGGTTAATTTGCTAATGAATTTTAAAAAGCGTCGAGCTGCCAGTGCCCAGACTAGTCTTTCATCATAATACTTTGATTCTACCGAGCCACCCCATGCATCGACGATTTTGTTTACTCTCTATTAACCAGTTTACGATGAGCTTCGGAAAAACCTCGAGAATGACAGGCTGTGACAAGGGAGTGTATGCTTAGATCGTTAACTTGTGTATCATATCTAAGTTCCTTGATATTCTAAGAATCAGACAGTGAAACAGAAAAAAATAGAAGAACATTGACGATAACTCTCGAAGGAATTGAACAAGTTACGTTTTCTACGACACGTTTACTATCATTTTTGCATTATCGAAATATAAACGGACTGCGCATTTTTATGCAAGTTCGTATTTTTGTAAGAATTATTACAAGTATAGAAACCTAGGTAGAAGTTTGTTTCACCCGTTAAATGTTTTAGCAGGTTGTATTTTAAGTACATTTTAATATAGGTACTGCATTGTGCGCAACTCGTGTATCTTTGTAGTTTCAAATTTTCCACGAATGTATAAATGTATCCATAGTTAAGTTAGTTTAATGGCAACGAAAGTGGAGAGTCAGCCAGTAAAGTGTACATACATTTACTAAATATTCAAGGAAAATCAAGGATTTTGACATTTCACGGGTACCAATTTATTTTATATTTTGGAAAATGTGACGATGTTTCTTGTATTTGTTCATTGGGATTAAAAGATCACTAAATTCTATTGTTCTTCTTCTTCTT